>JABFPB010002669.1:0-19342 GCA_022817645.1 Ceratoteleas bidentatus | reverse complement strand
CACTACTATGTAGTTACTAGCTAGTAAACAGTTAAACTGGACTCAGCCTTTCTAGAAACTAGAAATAATTTTTACTTACGGTGTCGCTAATTTTATGATCAAAGGACTATTTTTGGTGGTTATTTTGGTTGGTTTTTTTGAGAATCGGTTGACATTGAGGATTCGCAGATGTTATAGGAAAGTATTGGGTGTTGGGCAAAAACGATCTATACATAAAAGTTGAATTAGCACCATTGATTACGTTTGATGAATGTAACATGTAGTATGTTTCTGTAATTCATTAATAATGCAAAAACTAAGTTTAGTTATCAGCAAGAGAGTGTTTCGGACAGGGTTAAATAGTCATTGTTTTGCACAATCAGGAAATTCATTGTAGTAATCAGGTAGAAGTAAATGAAAAATTCATGTCAATTAGGTATTATACCAGTATCTGAACTTCATTTTCTTGCACCGAATCAATACGAAAATCCAGCTCACTGGAGGTAATGTGTTTTTTTAATTGTAAAACGAATCTTATGTGCGTTTAAACATGTACATTTTAATGCTGAAAAGGAATTAGATGTTACGGTAAATGCGTTTCCACTTATCTCAGATTGAATCTATGGAACAAATCCAGACTTTTGTCGAGAATTCCAGAGAAACCGATGCAACTGGGAATCTATTTATATCCGCATGATTACTTCTAAATGAAAGATTAGGTTCGCAGTATGTACTAGCAGTTTAGAACTGAAAAAGTTATCAGAAAAGCATTCGGATGCAATTCAAACAATAAAAAGATGTAACTTTATACTTAACGCGAAGTGAACATCAAACTTTACTTTAAACTTAGGATTAGAAGATATTCTCAAATTATAATAACAATTCATACTAACTTTTCGTTTCCTTGTGTAGCAACAATAAATACCAACATTACGAAGTTCCAAAGTGAAAGCATCTCTCGACCTGTTAGAATGTGGGAATGTCCACGGTCCCGGCTGTTTCACCGCGAAAACTTAAACCATTTATAATATAATTTAAACAATAAAGCAGTCTATTATTTCTCATAAACTTACACATAACACCGTCAGTCCCTTTGTTCAATCGAACGGAAAAATTTAAGTCACATTCCCTAACCATCTGATCGTAAAAAGTAATTTCCAGTAAAAACTTGTTTATAAACGATGACCACAATCAGACTCAGATTTTTTACCCAGAATATTTTCGACCAGATTCCCAGTTAGTCTGGCGAGTTCTATTTTAAATTGAATTCTAAAACAAAATCACGCAGAACATTGCCTGTCTGAAATGCATGAAAACCCAAAAATTCGGCTGTTTTCCCTGTCAGACCATACATTCACAACAAAACGAAAAAAGCACACTTCAATTATAAAACAGACTCTATTTTTGTCTTCGTAAAAGACAGCGGAATACCTTAAGACCGTCAATTTTATCTCCCACGTACCAAAATACATATTGATACCCAAATTAACCGCACAATGGCGTAATAACAAAAAGTGCTCCGAAAGAATCCACTAAAAGTAAATCTTTCATGACTATGTCGAAAAAATGAAAAATTCACAATCAATCAACGAGCAACTAAAGCCATTTGGAATTGGAAGCCGCAGAGGAACGGCGCGGTCGCGCTTGTTTTATCTTCATTTTCCGTGCCGCATAAGAGGCGTTTTCCTCCGAGCAAACAAACACCGCTAGAAAATGGTCCCCGCGAAAGATCGACCGATGCCGCGCCGTGACCCGAGCCACGCGTCTGGATCAATGCACGCGCTAATTACAGCCGCTGGAGCAGCATTACCAATGAATAATGCATGTTACAAACTTTTCTACGTCAGAAAAACTTTTCTGCGGAATCTTTTCGGGGCGTCGCGCCCACCGCTGCGACGTTTTCGACGCCGTTCCAACGTCACCGAAATCTTCGCGATTAAGCAAATCGAGCAAATAAGGTAACCGCGCGGCGGAATTGTGTCGGCCAAACACGTGTAAATCGCGTAGCGCAGTTATCGAACAAATATTCCGAGGCGACCTTTGTCTAGCCGGCGGCTTGCGTCAGCGCCGCGTCGCGCTAAACTGCACGGAATAATTGCGCGCGCCTTTATGAGATTAGTTGGAAAAGAGGGAGCCGCGATCCGCCGAGACAAGTTTCTAATCAAGTTAGTCACGCCGAATTTGCAATCAAACTGTACGGCCGGGACGAGCGTTCGTTGTTTAGGCCAACCACGTTCCCAACAGATCAAGATTGGTTGCAGAATAATTGAACGGCGCCCGGAAATCGAGATCCGATTGCGCGAAATTTATTAACTATTAAACCGATCCTCGCCGAGTCGAGGCACGTGCGCCGCGGTCCTTTTTTCGGGTAATCAGCGCAGCTTTCGCCACGGCGAAAACCCGAAAACGCAAACATCGATTGGTTAATCAAGCAATTGCTTTTTAACCAGGCTTTTGCAACTTTCATAACAAATTGCACTTCTTACTTCCGCGACGTGGATCGTCTTAAGTGGGTTCGCGCAAATTCAATCTCGCGCGCGACTGCCGGCAGTTCGCTGCTGAAATGAATACACGCTTGCGTTAATTCCGCGTTACGTGAATTATGGCCGCGGTGTAAATTACGCGCCCTTAATACAATTACAGGGGATGAGCCTTGTTTTTCCGTTTGCTGGCGCACAAAGGGCTTCGACGGCGCAAAAAATTGGCTCGTTAAAACGATTCGCGGTCGCGAATCGCGTTTCGCAAGATTGCGTTCGTTAAAATAATTGACTTTGAAGTTACGAGGTCTGGCGCTTCCGGGCCTCGCGATCGGGTTAATAAGTGTGTAACCGCGTTCAACTGCGTTTCCGCGGAATGCCGACCGCGTTTTAAGTTCGTCATTTTTCATTGCCAAGCAGATCCGCGACACACCCCGCAGCCCCACGGAACTCGTCGCTCCGAGTAATTATCCAATCGATTGGCGCAGCCGAGAATTTCCCGTCGCCTTTCGCATCCGATCCGTATCGTTTAGGGGCGCGACGGCGTTTTTGCCCGCACAATGCGAATAGCAAATTTCGCTCACGTTTTTCCGTCGTCCTTTTTCGCAAGATCCCGCGTCGTTCCGCTTCATTTGCGTGAGTTTACTTACTAACTAGAAATTAGTTGCATTGAAACGAGAAGTACTTTCCCGATGCGCCGTTACGGTATTCCCGGTAATTAGATCGAACGATTTGAAACGGAAAATTGAAATCCGATATGGGGCTCGTATGACGACCTGACGAGCGACGCTTCCGGTATTTATACCATTCCGCGTAATACGCAAGTTTTTGGCGTCTTATGCACTCCGCGCGTGAGGTACCAAGTATAATCTGTACGCGGAACTCGTGCTATAGTGGGATGCAAAGCAATTCGTGGAAGATTAATTTTTAATTTAAATCGCTGGGAAAGCAGGTCAGTGTTAAACTGGAAGCCGAATAAGTGTGACGAAAACACTTTTATGTAAATGTTTGAGCACTTTTAATTCTGCGTCTTAATGTTTTAATGAATATGTTAATGTATACGTGTTTTGCAATCAAGAATAGTGTTCCGCGAATCGTTTGCTGGTCCTAAGTGAACCGGTAAAACTATTCCCGGCACGTTATCCTTCTTTTCTCGTCAAGCGTGAATATGCTATTATCAACGGACAGGAATAGATAGAAAAACAAAATATTGCATGCAAAGATAAATTTAAACTTGGAAAAAGTCTCGCCTCAGTAACTAAACTAAATTTGTCGGACCTTTGTTGTTCTGTTTACCAGTGCGAACCGTAATGTTTGTCTTACCAAAACTATTACACGAATATCATATAGTTTATCAGAGTAAATAACATCTCTGTATACACAGTAGAAATTATTTAGATGTAATCATTACATCATATTACTAAAAAAATTTATTGGCTGGACATACATTCTTTTTTATAACTTCAAATTAAATTCTGAAAGTCTGGACATAGTACCGTCACAATTATGTCTTTTTCGTAAATTAAAAGTAATTTTGTGGCAAAGTATAGACTAGTTTTCGTTGTCACAATGTAAATTTTTGTTACTGAAACAATGTTTATTATGAATGTGACGAAAAACATGATTCGCGACTTGGTCTCTTCATTCCATGTGACTTAATACACTAAAACTTTCTGAACTTATACGCTTGAAATTGATTCGTTATATCGAACCATTGGGTTTCTAGTCGTTAATCACATAATGTGATACGTGAACATTTTTCGCGTCTAAACTTTTTATAGCATAATTGGGGTAGTATCGATCCCGTTTCTGCTGGTGACGTGCGAAAGTTTCTTTATATTTGTATGTGTGATTTACCGCGCCACTTTTGGCGCTGTACATATTTTTGACTGCGAAAAGAAATGCGAGTACAATTAAAATCAATTATATTACAAAATAACTCTCGCATTCAGTGCTCGAGATTAATTGAAATTCGCGAAGCTTGCCACGAAATAATTCTGATAATTTACAACGCGGAAAAATGATTTACATATTTCATTGTCGCATGAAAACTGTGAAATGAAACATGTAACATTAAATCAGCAATATTTTATTAAATTGTTAAGTCAAATATGAATGCAATTTTTTGTGGAAATGAAGTTATGACGCCTACTTGTCGTACAACAAATGATATCAACCCGTGATTGCTTCTGAAATCATTGCGTGCATCAAACGAAAATTCATTATTTATTCACCTATACCCTCTATTAGCTTTTCATATAGACAGTTGTAACTAAGTTATCAAGTAATGAATACTATATTTGTTATTTCTCGCACGGGCGATCAACTTAACGATGAAATTGCTCAATGACACGTAACATCTACGATCACGGGGATAATATTTTGAACGATTGTTCTCTAAACATTTTCCGCTTATTTTAGCTGGGTAAACTTTAATTAAATTTTGCAAAAGCAAAGTGCTTGTGCCGAATCTCCTGAATCCTTCGGATTTTACATTACAAAGTTGCTACTAAGCTCTCTAGCACCCAACAATTCCACCAGCTGCAGCGAATTGCACCACTTACTACATAAAAAATTAGGTCACTAGTTTTCAACGAACTGATAGTTGACGGTTAAGTTTGATTCTATGTCCTCGTGGAAAATAACAAAAATCATACCTTACCTAACACCATTTCGTTCGCGTAATTTCTAGTATCACCTGCGTTAAACTTTCTTTCAGAGCGATCCAACCGAACTGCCGTGGCGTATACAACATTCTAATTTCAAACTAATTCTCTAAGTGCGACCGAATTCACTATTATTCTTATCACCTAGGAAAACTAAGTGCGAAGGCATTACCAATTTCACTGCTAAAATTACAGCCTGAGAACTTAATCGATAACGCCTTTTCTATTGCTCGAAAAGTAGACACGTATATTTTTGTTTTCCCCGAAAATCGAACCGCGGGATTATCGACCCGAGGGAAATGCGCCGTACCTTCTTTGCGCCGAAAAATAGCTTAATGGTATGCAAAATACTTGTTTACATACGTGTAAGAGTTATTATCAAAATTCAGCGCGTATGCATCTCCGAGTTTTATTGACACCGCCTTATACTTCGCTACATTATTTTCTTTGCGCTTTGCACCGCTGCTCGTCCCAAATGCATACGATTATCGAACTTAACGAAAATTTTGAGTTCGTAATTTTGGACGGCCGCTCGAAATTTATCGTCATGTAAATTCGCGATTTCATCTTCGGCCGGGTGAATATTGGCCCACAATGGTGCACGTCTGTATCGGCCGACTGCCGGATGCGCGCGGCATTAATCACGCGAGGCGAGTCTTTCATAAATGCAAGTAGTCTCGACAGGAAGCGCGCCGACGTAACTCATAATTTTTTATTTGCTCATACGCAAACGTATCATTTCGCTCCGCGTTTCGTTTTCTTCGTGCCGCTGCATTATTTAGCGCCACTTACACTCTTTCACGTGCTCCTTGTTTTCCCCGTTCGTTTCATCTAATTACTCGCACATTCTATTAAGAGCTCTCGCCGATTCAAAAATCCGAGTAAGAGATTATCCGCGTTTGTCGTGCTTGTTGAAACTCCGAGTTACGCGGTTAATGCACATTTTTACCTACGAGCGACGCAGTTTGCGGCGCGAATTCATTGAAATGCGATAGGAAAATGCGCAACAGCGACATACAATGTCCCGCGAGCTAAAAACAACGGGAAAAAATGCGACACGTCAATTAGACCGTTGTTTGCATTTTTGCGGGCCGCCCATTAGCCGCGTTATTTCGGTTATTATCATTTTAATCGACGCCGGCTAAATATTTTTGGAGGGCTTTTTTAATAACGCACGCGACTGACAGAAATGCAAATTTCACAAATATTTCGTCGACGAGTGTGAGTTGACTTTCGAAAAAAATTTTTCTCCACATTTTCGTAATTTCGCGCTCGTTGATGCCACGGCGACGGCATTTCCCGTCATAAAATGCTAGGAATTTTAGCGTATTGCATTTTTTGCGACAAAAGCCGGTCGCGCGCTCGCATAAACAGCGCCGAGTTACAATTGGCGAAAGTTTGCTCGAGCAAAGTAAACGTGCAATCGATAGTTTGAGTTAAGTAATATTTGATGACGCGCCGTTGACGCAATTATACGGAAATAAATTAGCGGCCCGGGCCGGCTGTGAAACATGTATTGTACGGAATGTCCTGTTTGCCGAACGTTTCACTGATTCATGGGGAGTCGTATTTAATAATTTAATCAGAAACAAAGTAACGCAATCAGTTCTTTTGTATGAAATTTCATCGCTGAATTGAGCCTCGTTAATCAATTGCTGCGTCAGGATTCCATTTGGTGGCGCCATCGCGTGTTCCTCTGTAGTTGCTCAAACACGCGCGACTCATTTTCCGCCTGCATTTAACCCGCGGCTTCGAAATATTGTAACTGAAATTCATCTGTAGGCAACGTCATGCCGATCACGGCCGACGAGCGACAGATTTTCGAAATTAACCTTTCAAACAAGCGAGTACATTGTAATAACACGATATGGCGTTCGACATCGCGAACATCCTCGCCATGTAGAAAAATGTTGTATTCAAATGTAGACGATAATTTAGGGACCTAGACAATATTTCCTAAAATATTCCCATTATTAGTAAAAATAACAATCTTCACATTGTTATTTTTTTTAATATTGTTTCTATTTTTCAAAAATATGAAAACCTAATTTATCGTCTACATTTCGCAGGCAGAGAGAACATATTTTCGTTAGAAATATTTCAATTAAATTCAATACGCCACGTCACTGCAAAAAAGTTTTATTTATAAAAAAGGAAAATATTTGTTTTTCTCGTACTGTACGCCTAAGTTAAATGTACGCCAAAGAACACTTGAAGTGAATTGATAGATATCCATATAATACTATACTCTGTTTACTTACACTTCCCAATAGAGCAAGATGTATAATATAAATATATTAGATGGACCTTTATACATAACATAGATATATAGATATAATTTATTACACATATACTAGATGTATACAAAATTGATGTTCTATTAGGATATGCTTTATTTCTCTGTAATTTCACTTTCAATTTACTTAACTTAAGTTGTAACTGTTCAGACGTCAGTCGAAAACTACATCGCACATTATATCTGCGATTTTAAGATACTTCCGTTGAAAGTTTCGAAAGTAAACTTTTGTATATCTGCATAAACTCTTTATATTTTTATAAGACGGTATTTGTAATGTCAAATGAAGGTAAAGAATAACGTTTAACTTGGAAATATTGCATTTGGACATTTGTATATATTTTGAATATGCACTTAACCGGGGTTTCCTAAAAAAGGCACTTAACTGATTAAGATAAGTCGACAAAAAACTTACATCAGATTACGGCTTTTTGACAATATTAAATAAAAATATGCTATTAAAAAGTTGCCACACTTAAACAAATTTATTACAAAATCAGCTTCTTTCTTTCATTCAAATGAAGCAAGAAGTGTTTCGAAGCAGAGAAAAATGTCTCGCTATTCCAATGGCTGGAATTACAATGAAAATATTATTTCTCGTACATCGTGCAAAGGAAACTTCCTTTGTTGATCGACTAGCAAAATGTTATAATGACGAGATAATTATTTATAATTAGTTTACAATTTTACAACCCGTCGACGTTCATTTTGTAACGATTGTATCTGTTTGTTGAGTGCAAGATGTTTGTTTTCCACGGATACATACAATTTATTAACATCTCAAGACGGATCTTTTCTTTACGATCTACTTAAGTGTCTCACAATTGCGCGGAAATAAATGATACTGCATTATGAAGTTGCCTTTATCCCCTAATCTGAACATTACAAAGAACAACACAATTTTACTTTTTTGTTACGACTCAGTTCCCTCTATATTTAACAGTTTCCTTTTACCCTAAAGTAAAAGATAATCAAGGACATAATGATTCTGATTTCTTTTCATGATATGGATATTATACGATTTAGGCGGGATTTCCGAATGACCCATAAAGTTTACTCCAGCGTAGAGATGTTCGACTGGTAAGCATATTAATGGAAAAAGGACAGTGAAAACGTCAATGGAAATTTCTTCAGGGGCTCTCAAATAGAGCACTGAAAAATACACATCATGTATCAACAGAAACTTATTTCTCTCGAAGCATATCATAATGTAGGATATATATAATCATAGGTATCGCTGTTTTGTTGACGCACGGATTAAAGTATATTCCTTTGCTCATTCTGACAGTATCTATATATAACGTTTTTAATAATTAATCGTTAATTTTAAGCATTGATACTTTCACTTTAACTCAAACTTGGCGGAAATATTTTTTGATGTCTCTATCACTCTATCATTTATCTGTTTTATTTTCTAAAAGAATTTTGCATTCAGTCAATGAAATCCCTCATAATAGTGTAATAATGCTGCAAACACATTTTTTAATTACGTTGCCTTTAATTGCTTTTAATGACATAGTTTTAATTTACGAACGAATAAATAAAGTTGCAGCTCTTAAATTTTAAGGCGATTCATTTGCAATTAGAGACCTTCCATTAACTAGATCGGCGAAAAGAGTAAAACGTAAATCGTGGTAATGTACAAAAATAAGCATACAATGCCGACAGTAACGAAAACGCTACCTTTATTTAAATAAAAAATATTTAAAAACATCTCAGCAAAATGAATTACATTTATTAAGTAGAGATATATTAAATTATTTTACATACATTTAAACATATTTTTTGAACCATAAGTGATAAACTACGGTAATATGGACGAGATAAATTTGTTGTAGCAAAAAGTATATATTTGTATTTTCGTCCGTGTGGGCACTGACTACGTGACATTCATTTGACACGATTTTGCGTGAAAATAAGGGTTTCGAATTCATGAAATTGTATACGTAATTTAAACGTCTGTCAGCAAACACAAAGTTACATGGATTTCAAACAAATTTTTCGAATTTTCATTCTCATTTTTCAACGGCACGCATCATTAATACAAGGATATCATATGGCACGTAAACATATTTAATTATTCACATATGCTTACAGTGCGCGGAATTTAATAAAATGTCTATTCAATTTTCATAAAGAGCGAGTTCGTCACCGAAGTAACAAGATATCAATTAAAAATAAAATCCCTTTAATTCGTTTTGCTCGCTTCAGTGTAGAGGACGTTATTTTGTTTTAAACACCCGCAAAGATTTTTATTGCGAATTACACCTCGCGTAACACATAACAAGAGATTGATCATTATTTCTACAGGAAGCTGTGAACTGGATTGACATGCGACAGTGCTGTAATGACGGAAAGTGTATTTCGTAATTTCCAAGAAAACACGCTCGCGTCGTAAAAGCTGAGTTGAATTTAAATGTTTGTCAACGAAAAAATAGTTTGCGGGATGAATTTTTCCCTCCTACTCGGGGTGCATAAACCGTTATAAATATGCGAAATTTACTACGCACTCGAATACGAATGTCAGAATTTCGCACGGACAATTTAATGCCACTTTGTGCGAGAACTTTTTTAAACTGCAGTAAATTTAACAGTAGTCACTTAATTGTAAAATAAGGCAAACGCGATAATTACTCAAAGCAATTCTTAATTGCAATTAGGAAAAAATTCCTGCAACTTTTTCGATCGACAGATTTTCTCCGGAAAGTTGTAAATTGGGTGTTTTGAACATCAAAGTGCCTAGAAAATATTGTTACAATATCTTCTCTATCGGCTGCTTTCGGTGTATTGTTCGCAATCGGTACGCAGTAGTACATTCCTGCACTGGCCAGCCAAGCGCTTAGCGTTAAAAACGCAAGACGCGAACGAGGCCATTGCTTCGTTGCCTTTGTCGAGTACTCGCGAAACGCTTGAAAGGCTAAAGGGCACAATCTATTTGACGACCGTAAAAGGGCGACTGGAGTATTAAAAATGATGAAACAAGAAGTCAGCAGGATGAAAAGGAACACGCAGATAATCTTACGCCTCAAGATGCCATGAACCGAAAACCCGGTGCACATACTCACCTTCAAATTGCGGATAATCTTTTTCAACGTAAAAAGAAAAATTGACAGTAATCGGAAAAATGAAAACTTCGCTGAAAGAACGGCGTCGTTAATTTCGCAAACGAAATTAACGATGTTTCGCGTCGAACACTTCGGAATCCCATTTTGTTTTCTCGCAATCCGTTTAATTATAATCCATCTTAGCCGTTCTCCTGGGTAGAGGGCAAATTTAAGAATTTCGGAATTCGATCCGACAACGTAGAACCTTCAGCGTGATACATGAATTTCGCCTGGGTGTACTACTTATCACCTAACACTAAAAGTAATACATTAACCATCCACGATAACATCGTGATACGATTTCTTTCGCGATAAACTTTACGCTCGCTCCGTAAAAGTAATCTATTGAAAATCGCGAACATGTACAATCCGGCCCGAGCAACGCCTTTTTTGGCGCCAAAGGGATATAACTCGGACAAAATTACATTTCAGTTTTCAGCCGCGCCGAATTCGCAGCAAAGTTTCCGTTTTATATTCGACGGCCACCCGGACATATATTATTTACAAATTTTCGTTTCGACTGGGGAAAAACGCTTATTTACGGTCGCGCGGGCGCGCGCTCAATTTATGATGAGCAACGGCGGCTCGTCGAATTAAATGCAGTCCGGTTCGGCGGCGTAAGACTCGCCGTGCAATTACGCTTGATTTATTGAACTACAATTAATCGCGAAAAATATCTTTCCGATCTCGGTAAATATGTATGAGCTAGGCGGCTGGCGCGCATTTATGTGCCCCGAATTCGGCTCGCGCGACCGCCGACCGAATCGTGCGGGTTTGGTAATGAAACATAACGTAATCGCATAATCGTGTTCTTTCTCAATTACAAGGCGCGCATAAATATTGGCGCTAAAAGCTGAAGTCTCCGGCGGAACAACGGAAGCCAGTCTGTCGGACTTTGGCGCTCGTTGGCCGTTATCAAAGCGTTTAATTAATTTTACATTAATCCGGAAAAATAGCGTAGCGAGGATACTTAAAATCAAGCGCCATCGTGTCAAAATTATTTCCCGTAAACCTTAATAAATTACGTTTCACCTTTTTCTCGCCACTTTCATTTACAATGCTAAGTAGTTTCATTTAGAGTAGCCGGATTAAATCCTGCCGGGATATGGAATTTGCAAACCGCATTACTTTGCCGACTTTTTTCTAACCTGCGCGGCGATAGTACGAGCGCGCGCGATAATCAATAGCATGCTTTATAAATAGATTCGCGAACAAATTAACGCGCTGAGAAATGAATGAACGCTTGTTTGAAATGAAATTGCTGTAGTCATTGTGAATGACTTGTAACAAATGTTTTTCACCTCTTGCAATGCTTGTCTGGCTTTATCGCGTGACACAAAAATCAATCAAAAATGTAAAACAGCGCAGCGAGTTTCGAGAGTAACTATTGCACTTGAAAATGTTACGTTGAAGATATTGGCGTAAACTGCGATGTGATCAATGTGATCGGATCGAGTGCAGCAGTTTGAGTTGACGTCATTGTAGCCTGATCAGATCATAGTTTACGAAAACAGGCGTATAAGCTGACTCGGCGTTTCGCCGGATATGAACCCGTGATAGCACCTGAATGGTCAAATATTGGCAAATGATTATTAGACAGATAAATATTCGGATACTGAGTTAGAGCTGTCGTAATTTTTGGCACGATTTTCAAACCGGTGCCCTTATTATGCGAATAATGGCGCGGACCGTTTTTCCAGTTATACGTTATTTTCTGATTTAGAATGACAGTTTTATGGCTTTGGTGAACTTTTGTAATACCAGCAGTTAAGTAAAAAGTTATACTCCAATCAGCTAAGTTGTTTTTATATTAAAAATCAATTTTCTTAATTTATTTTTGGCATAAAGGACGACCGCGAACGACATTTACTGTAATTTGCAATTGGTTATCGTTATCAGAAAGTAACGACTCGGAAATAAATTTGTTTAAATAAATAAATAGCAGAGTAAAACTAATGCCCGCGCGAAAAAATAATCTTTAGATGCTTATATTATTTTCAAACTGGCACTCGTATTCCAATGTTAAATATTTTGTAAAGCTAAAAAATGCTGCCGCTTTGTTTCACAAAAATGCATTTCACAAAAATGCAAATTGTAAGAGAAATATCGACCACGTTCAGCATGAAACGTATACCTATCCACTTGAAATGTTTAAACCTTTATTTACATAAGAGTTACCAATTATAGGAAATAGCACGGTGTAAGCGTACACACTTTTTAACTCCACATTTACACTCGAATCTCGATAAGCAGGAATTTACTGTTCAATTTGACGTAGTGCAGGTCAACGCTTGTAATCACAGCGGATGTTTAGAATTCAAAGTGTTGTAAACACTGCACACGTTTTACTGTTGCCTGAAACTACAAAAAACGAAATCGGTGAAAAAGTAAATGATTCGATAAATGATTTTTTTAGTTCCACTCGGCATGTAATAGTCATGTGAAAATCATTTAAAACAGCAAATTCGATACGATCGTAAAAACCCTACTTGGTATCTACTTCTGCGCGACAGCATAAGCGAACCTCGAGTTATTGTATGCAGACACATACGCAACGTCTCGAATGGTTACATATGCATAAGCATTCACTCATATGTGTAAATATGCAACAATATTACAGATATTACATATGAATGCTCGCAGGTACACGCAGTTGCGTCTGCATAAATATGAATACCCACGCAAATAAATGCGCGCGTAAACTTAAACCGCCATAAATGAATAAACATAATCATACATAAATATCAGGTATGTTAATTCAAATTTAATTAATTAATTATATGTTTGTCAAACGGGCAAATAATATTGTAGATGGCGTCATGCGCCCGCCACACTGTCCACTAATTAATGGACCGAATGAATCATACTTACCGAATCTATGTAAAAATAACAACACGTGCCCCAACGCTCAAAACAACAATTAACATAAATATATAAACCCGGCGCAGTATATTTTCCATGCTGCCACGATAAATCCAGCAAACTGGAATCTTAATGAGGGTTCATAAATACAAATATCAAATCTCCCGAGATATACGAAATTAAGCAATGTTCGGCCGATGCAC
This sequence comes from Ceratoteleas bidentatus, assembly GCA_022817645.1. Taxonomy (NCBI): domain Eukaryota; kingdom Metazoa; phylum Arthropoda; class Insecta; order Hymenoptera; family Scelionidae; genus Ceratoteleas; species Ceratoteleas bidentatus. The sequence goes on along the minus strand of JABFPB010002669.1, from coordinate 5,755 downwards.
GTCGGACCAAACGTCGATTCTTCTCCTCCCCTTTATTTACAGAAATTGTCATGCCATCCGGACAGACGTCTATAACTATATATCACGTCTAATGTAATGATTACAAGCCGGCTTTTTCGGCAGAAAAAAGTTTTACCTTAATGAAATAAATTATTTATTAGAATTGTATTAATGCGATCAACCGGTACCCGCTTCCGACAGCTACATCAACGGATTGATCAGTGTAACGCCAAACTGTCGTAACTCGCTACCGGCGTCGCCGAGCATCAGTCATAACTGTTCTGCTCGTCGCGTAAGCGTAAACTTTACGAGCTTAAGTTACACCGATAAGATAAAGTTCGCTAATAACGCAGAGCGACAGTCCCACTTGGAATTGTACTGGGCTAAGCTTCGCCATGAATCTTCTTATGGTTTTACGTAGGCGCGCTTTATAAATTCTGTCCGCGCGGCACTGATTGTTCGCCACCGTTTACAAACTCAACAAGTTAGCGAAAGTTGCTCGACGAGCCATTAATAATCGACGACTCCTTATTCGCGGTGCTGAAATTGTCGCACCTAAATAAGCAGGATTAATATTGCACGCGACTCATTCGGAACGATCGGGCATAAATAATTGCAGTCGCGCGATCAAAGCTAATTAATCGAATCGGAGTGACGAGAGAGACATTATCGAATTAAATCGATCGAACGAAAATAATCGAATTTAATTAATAAACCTCGCGGCGGCTCATTTTCAATGCCACGATCGTGGGATAATCTTGCCCGAATCATCGAAAGTCTGCGAATGGCGAAATCTAATTAATCAAGCCGAGAATGATTAAATCTAAACGATCACGTGGTTATTATCAACTTGAAATTACCACGTCCGAGTCGTTGACTTCACGGAGGAATTATTACCAATCGAACGAATATTCGCGATATATTATGCGTAAGAATCATCCCGATTGAGAAGTTGAATAATTATTAATTGGGCAGCCAATAATTCTTTTGACAATTCGTGTTGTGAATTCCTACAGATTCCGAAAAGAAAAAAAGTATTACTCCCCGCAGGTCAATAATGGCTCACTTACCTCCTTTGTTACATAATAAACTATTTGGAATCAATAAGAATTTTTAAACGGGAAATTCTTTAATGTAAATGGGATATACCGAATACATTTCGGTATATCCCATTTACATTAAAGTTTTCCAAGAGTATCAGGAACTCACCTAGTGGATATATTTTGTGGGATCGTTTTCGGAAGTTTCCTACATGTACCGGGAAATTATCCAGAGTGTGTATTAAAAAATTACTAAAACAATCAGAAAATTTCCGAATTAAGATGTTGCCAAAATCTGCTAGGAGAGTTCCTACATATATCGGAGTTTCCTAAATATATATTTAGAATTTCACAAAATCAATTAGGAAATGTCCTACATGTATCAGGAATTTGTCCTAGTTGTTATACGGAATTGTAATAACCAAAAATAAAAAAATCTTTTTATTTTAATTCGGTATATTTTGTTTCAAAATCCATCCAACACGGACAATCGAACTCGGGAACCCGCGATGCAAATTCCGAGCGATTCCGGGAATCGCTCGGGAATTTGCACCTGGAATTTCCGGAGAATCCCGAAAATGATTGGTGGAGAAAAAACCTTATGATAGACACAAAAATAGGGCGATTTTTTTTATATACAGCCAAAATCCAGAACGAAATGATGGAATTCTTTTATTTACCGGACAGGCATTTGTTTTAAAGATAAAGAAATTGTAATTCAATTTCTGTATGTTTTCTCCGGAACTTCCCGTCGCAAATTCCCGAACGATTCCCGGAATAGCTCGGAAACTTTAACGCGGGTGTATTCCGCGTTAAATGATAAACCAATGAACACATGTGTAAACGATGCATAAAATATACTGATTCCGCTTCTCGAGGCGTGAAGTGTTCCGTATCACAAGCCGGTTGTACTCCAAAGCGATCGACGTAAACAAATTGACGACGGCGCGATTATGGCGACCTACAAATGTTAATAACTGCCGGTGGTGGCAGCTATGTGGAATAGGAATGCCGCAATTACGCATCACAAAATTACCATGCTAATTGCAACATTACAACGCGGTGTGTTATCGGAGCATTACGACGGCTGTATAATGGGAACGTGAAATTAAATGCTCAAGTGTCCGTTTTATCGCGCGATGATGGAGTATAATTCGGACGAATGTTGCGAGCAGGAAATTATCGGAGCAATCATATTCGCGATCGCAATCAAACGACAAGATGATAGCTACAGCGGGCCGCACTGGTGAACCTAACTTAACCCAGTTTCACTAATTACATCGTCTGTATTGATATTTCGCTTTCGCGTTATCGAATCACATTGCCCGACAACTTTTCGCTCAGCCTTATCGTATCCCTTACACGTCATGTTCCTAATATTGATACGTTATTCGTACATAATGCCAGGATTATGGGGAAACGCGATCACGTCTCGCCGTATTTAGGCAAATTCGTGTTTATCGCGCGAGATGTCGGATATCAGAATTTATCAAATGAACTTTAGCTGTTCCGCTTTGCATTCGCAGACAACTTGACCCGTTTTTCATTTCTCTTTCGCTCCATAACTCTCTGGCGCCGTACAATTTTTGCCGCCGACTTTGGGTCCACGCGACATTGGAGACCCGAAAAACTATCAAGCATTGTTTACTATATTTATCTGATGTTGGTTGCGCCTCAACTTGGGTATTAACCAGATAAGGGTAATGGGTTGGTGTGTATGCATAGCCGGGGGTATTTTTGCCGAGCTTTTATCAGACAACGGCCTTTTCCAAAGCGTGCAATTTTCGAGCTCAGTTCAGCGAATCGCCGCAACGAGTCATGGTTTTCGGCAGATCAACGATCTCGTGTGGCATTAACTTAATTTTCCTCTGAATCGCGCGCATTCCCCGGGCACCATCGCTCTCGCGGTCACACGGCGGCGCTGGAACGCCGGAGGCGTGATTAAAAAGACGATTACTTGTGATGCATAATTTTCAATCCCTTTGTGCCTTATTCCGCCAACGCATTCGTCACACAAACGCCCGCCATCTCGCAACGCCATGAAATCAGAATACTTGTTACAAACTGTAACGCCCGAAAGTTCGCACCGCGCGCGGCGAACCTTAATGCGTTTTGTTTCCGGCGAAACGCTGTGATGAATTAAATGTTTTCATTCCGCCAGGATCGCGCGTAGCGGGTCAAAATGAAGCAGTACAGTTACATATCACGAACGCGCGCAATCGAAAATATGCCTGCAAACATTTCCGCCGGAATGTCTCGAGTGGGTTTCATTTCGTGAACGCGCCACGTGCCGTTCCGCCCGGTTTACACGGAAGTACAGAAGGCATTCAATTGGCGTAGCGCAAAAATACAATAATTCAATTGCAACGTCGACAAACTTTTAATCGAGCGAATTTTCACGGAATTGTTGTTCCGGCGAACGCGCCCGCGCGATTCTGATTAAATGTGCTCGTATAATGAAGTTTGCTATGGCAAAAAGGGCCGAAAAAAGGGGTAACGAAGCAAACAGTTCGCGCGCGCTCTCCGTAATGATATCAATTAACAACCGAAAATACGCTAAGTGATATCGAGTCCGTCGCTTGTTAATCAGGTCGCTCGCACGCCGTGTTTAGCTTTACAATTAACGATTAATTGTTATTCGTACATTCGCGTCGCGGTGTCGCTGAATGAAGATGAAATACGTTATGCCACGGAAATGACGATAAATGACAAAACGAATTTCGCCACCGCTAATGACTCGAGGATTAGCGTTACTGCGCCTAATTTCGCAATGCGCGGCGGCACGCTTGACATATTAATAATTTCTCATCCATTGCCAAACCAAGCGGGCTCATTGTGCCCAAGTTTTGTCGCGGCGCACGTGCAGCTCCGAATAATAGCACGATAATTAACGCCCGGCCAATAATTAATCGCACTTATTATTTTCGCTCTGTCGAACTATTCCAGCTTCGCGTAATCGCGTATAAATAAAATTTTCGCCACTTGCGAGTGGCTCCGGCGCCAACTTGGCCGATAAAGTAACGACTGCCTTAATTCGCGCAGAATCGCTGGCGCGCGCAAATTACGTCCCAGTGATTATTTGTCGTCCAACTTTTTCGCAAAACGGAAACGCGTTTCGCGCGAATTTCCGAGCGAAGTCTGGTAAATTGATCGCGAGGAAAATGAAGTCGAAAACGTTTATATGCGGCGAATCAATTTGCGAACAACAGTTCGCGGCGCAATCCAAAACCGCGCTCGTGCTAAAAATACTCGAGCCAGGCGAGCGATAAGGAAAACATACGTCGCAGCCGGGACGTCTGATCGAATCGCGGCGGCGAACTTTCGGCTTTGCCGCAGCGTCGCTCGGCTTTGGGTCATTAACGTCGATGCTCGGTGGGTTACGGTGCCGTTGGCACGCTGCGCGATTCGCCGTTCCCGGCGTCACTTTTCAACTTGGCACCAAAGAATTCCGCTAAATGGCGCCGCCCGGAGGAAATGCGCACAAAGTCGAGGTCACTTTGCACTCAGCGCCATTCAGACCGCGTTACGACGCGAGCAACAGCGTCAGTCTTGGCTGCCTATTAATTTAGCGCGACGCGAGAATCGAGTTGCTACTTGATTTTGCCATATCGCGCCACTTGCACGCCGCGCGGCTGAATACCCAGCACGCCGGAGGTATTCGATATTTGCATCAGAAACCGAGCAAATGGAATACTCGATGAGCTTTCAAGGAAAGAACAACGCCGACGGTTTTCGCGCCCGGGGTTTCGGAGCTGAAAAATTATTAATGCAGTATTAGAATTCGGAACAAACAGTTGTCAGCATCGCATTTCGCGAAGCGTTTTAGAGAAACAATTCCGTCGCTTTTCCGGGACCCGAGGTTTCCCCATTTTCTGTTCTTATTTCGATTGGAAATAATAAATTTGAGCGCAACTACTAAATGAACTGAAACGTTGTTTCGGGGCAGGAAAGTTTAAGTGACTGGCAAATTTCATTATTCGAATTTCGATTTCAGTTAATTCATTAATTGCGATAGCGCGTTTGAAGTTGCCCGTCCGCCGACTTTCGAAACTAGCAACCATATTACCGAACAATCTTTCCGCCCTAATGACCACTCAGCGAATTTTTCGGTCGAAATAGTTAGCCGGCCCATTGAGACGATTTATGTCGTTGATTTAATAACAGCCGACGAGTCGTTGTCTGAACAAACGTCGAATAATGCCGACCTAGCGCTTTTCCTGCGTGCATTTAATGCAGTAATGCGCGCCTTAGTTGAGGTGGTTTCGAATATCCTGAGTAACACTGCCTCTAAGTTGATTACGTTTCCTTTGTTCATAAGCAAAAAAGACGTAATTTCAAGCCCCGACGAAACCGCCGGTTTTTCAAGCGTCCGGGATTTGTTGTTCATCCAACTTCGACATACGACGAGAACGATACTTCAACTAATTAACAAACGCCACACTACGCCGCGTTTTCCATTTTTTCCAACAATCTCTCCGCCAACTCGTTCACTAGGAACTGAAAAATAGAGCATGACGTGCGAATCGTTAACTATACGGAGTGCTATGTTACATTCTCTGGCACCCTTTTTGAAACCGTTTTGACGTTACCAAAACGGGGCTGAAATCTTGACGCAAATGTTATCTTCAGAAACGCCTCAACCCATATAGACATCGAACATGGAATCCATGTGGATTCTACGTGGAGGAACATTCGGACGTAGATTCGACGTAGAT
>JABFPB010002668.1:0-19342 GCA_022817645.1 Ceratoteleas bidentatus | reverse complement strand
ACAAATACCGTAAAAGTAATGTATGTTGAATACATTGATAAGATACGGTTTCAGTATTTTGTACAGTAAATTTAAGTGCCTGAAATGAACTTCCAGTACTTGCATTAAAAGTGCATTAATTTTACGGACATTTTTAACAGTGTACTTTTCAACAAACATACGGAAAATACAGGGTTGTACCCTTATTCATAAATGTCTTCAAAATCTGCAGAGTAATATAATAAATGCACGAGTTAAAAATAGCGCTATCTATGATTAAATTCATAATACTTATTCGCATTCCTCCGATTCCTTCCAAACATACAATTTTCAATTATGTCCACGATGTTGTCATACTTTGCAACACTGATCTCTTGTGAATAGACTATCAAGACAAACGTTAGTTGTCGACGCCAAGATAAGAATGGTACCAGTTTCCTTACCCTATCCCCAACACCGTTGGCCGGTAAAACAGATGCGCTGATTCCAATTCAACAAAAAGCAACAGAAACCACCCCAAATGCTACGCCAAACCAATATACATTTTTTCCATACCCCGACAGTATATCCACACTAAGAAAACTAGAAGGTGATTTCCGCCATTTTCGCAATTTAAATAGCGTTGGTCGCCATCTAGATGGCGATATCGCTATTTAAATGGCGCTGGTCGCCATCTAGATGGCGGAAACCACCATCTAGTTTTGTTAGTGCACCAGTAGGTCACCCTTTTACCCATTGCAACAAAATTTCGCACCACCGGTGAGCCTTTTTCCCCATACCGACTACTCGCGGCACTCAAACGTACCGGAGAGAAGCCCCCGACAAGTCGCATGACAACAAAAAGACGTGGCGGCGATCGGCGCGCAGCGACGCGTAAAAACGGCGTCGAAAAATGGTGCACCGGCGACCGGTTGCCGGGGCATAAATATCGGCGCGGATTCTTCAATAACGAGGCAAAACCGTAACAGCACAATCTCGTATCAACGAGCAGGTTCCCTCTCGCTCATAATTCGCTCTTATCTGCGCGCGCGCCGCTTCCCACGGGCGGGGTAGGGCTTTTTAATTATTTCAGTAATTTGTGGTCGATCCGACGACCAGACGCAGGAGAAAACCTGACAACCCTCCTCGAACGGGAGAGAGCAAGAGTAGCAAATAATATTAAGTATAGGCCTTCTTCCGAAGAGCCCGGGCCGGAGCAAGCGAGATACGCCAAGATATATGGCCCCGGGGCCGCATACGAGCGAACACGGGCAAACCTGAATGCACGGTGTGCGTGCAGATTTATATACGCGACGGCCGAGGAGCAACAGGGACAGTTAGACGGGGGGCGAGAGGGGGGCGGGGCACCACGGCCAGGCAAACGCCCGGCCAGCCAGTCATTTCGCGTAGATCCCGGCTTAGAAATTAAACGCTGCTCTGCGAGGTAGCGGCCACCGGTAATTACTGCCTGCGACCGGGCTTTCGGAAACGCAGCCAAAAGTATCGCTGGCGAAACCAGAAGAGATTGCCCGACCGTTCCGCGAAAAGCGGCGCAGCTGGACGATTGACTATGATTTGGTTTAACCTTTCGGGAAATGGATGGGAAAGTGGGAGTGTTGGCAAATTCGGGAATTGCAGTGGGAATTGGAATGGTATGTTGGATTGCAAATGCCATGTTAGGGATGTTGGGAAAGGCAAGTGGGTAAGGATTCAGAGAGAAAAAGTAAACATGGGTTGGCTGTTTGGGTTTCAGTGTTTTGGTTTAATGCCCTTCATTAGGTCAACATTATTTTCTGTTATGGATACTTTGGAGGATGGCATGTAAACATAGACAAAGTTGGATGTTTGTTTAGGTTCCATGGTTATATTTTGTCCTTTATGATGTTCGACATTGTTTTTGTTGTGGTATACAAATATATAAGCATTGAAAGAAAAGGTAAACAAAGGATTGTTTGATTCTATTGTTGCGGATACTTTCTGAAGGACACAAGTCTGAACAAAATCGAAAAGTGTACAAATGTGCACTTTCTCATCTTTCTTCAGTTTACATCTTTAGACCCATGCATTCTTCACCATGTCTAACCGTAACCCTGATTTTACTCCTCTTTCACCGTATTAATTTGCTCTCTACGGGATTTCTGGATGAAATGTCGATCAGGAGCTATTGTCGAGGAAAAGATACTTATGAAGAACTCCAAGGTGTGTAGAGATTCCTGACTAAGTACGGGGTTCGCTAAGATTGCAGATGGTTGCAGTCTGAACTTTGGAACAAAGAGTACAATATTCCGTCGTCATTTAGAAATTCGAATTCTCTGTGGGAAACTGGGCAGGGGCTCATTAATTAGGAGTTCCCGTAATTTGTCGAGCCGCATACCGGTTGCCAATAGATTACATTGTTATCGTAAACTGCGGCCGGGTGTAATCGGCGTCCGAATCGTAATTCAGCCGGGCGGCGCGAAAAAACGTAAATTCGCTGTCGGAAAAAAGGCCGACTTCCATCGAAGCGGTTATTACGGCGATTTATCACATTTTCTTGACTTCTATGTTCGGCACAGGCAGTCGCGATGAATGGCTGGCTGCGTCCTGACTATGCGGAAAGGAAAGCCTCTTCTTAAACTGATAGAAACCGGTGTTCCTTACATACTTACACGCACAGGAGCGTGTGTATAAACGGCACGACTACACGGACACAGTGGTCGTACACTCTGCTGGTAATGCACCGTCGGTCAGACCGCATACGGGCCGCGCTTCTCGGTACCGGTCGTTTGAAAATCAATAGACATTCGTAAAGCTGACGTTCCCTCTTGAACTTGTAACTTGATTTCGAAATTGCATCGCCGGCCGTAAATCTCGCGTTGTTCAGGCAATTACAAAAATCGCGAAGCGGACGTTCGTCTCTTCTGCGTATTTCCCCGCTTTTTTCGCTGCTTTTCGTCGTCGCATCTGGCTTAATTGGCGGCGCGTTTAATTGCGAGAAAACATTTGTTATTACGGGAAATACTGTTATTTCAATCTGCGCAAATTGTAGATTCATCTTCCACGGCGCATCGGCGAGGCCCAAAGCGCGTCCCGGCAATTTCACGACGGCACGTGACGAGACTGAGCAAACCCCGCGAACGGACAAACAATGACCTCCGTAAAAACGTGGCCGCTCGTTTCCCCGTTTCGGATAATTGTCATTCAATTTGCACTTGGACACGAGTTAAAGCGACGGAATTTTAACCGATTTTCTAAATCGGGAATTTCGTCAAAGGATTTCGATTCGAAATTCGGTCTGTTTAGAGACAGATCGAGAATCAGAATAGGAACGACAATAAAAATGAGTTTTGGAAGCGAATACGATCTGATACCTAACTTTTTAAGAAATATGCATCCCTTTCTTAGTTGTCTATTAATTTTCAGACGAAATCTAAATTTTCCAACATTCCGTTACAACGATTTTTCACCTTTCAGGCTATAAAAATAACTATAAATTCATCACGGGTAGAAGCTGATGGGAAAATGTAGAATACGGATAGATACCCGTTTCTATCCGTCATTTTTAACAAGGTACCCTCTCGCCCACTTTGGCCGATCGTTTCGCAACACACTTTCGCGGAATCTAATTAACAAACATCTCCGGAAAAAGAGGTCGCGATTCCTCAGACAAAGCGCCGCGGCAAAATCCCGACGAAAGCATTACCCGCAAAAAAGCACCTTCTCGTCGATCCCGATGATTAATCTATTCCAATTAGTTTTCCCTTAGGTGCTACTTTCTCGTATTTATTAACATCGTCTAATAATAAATATTACATAAATGGCACAGCTTTGCGTAACTCCAACAAATCGGCAACAAATTTCGCCTAACAAAACGCGTCGGGCTGTCGCTTACACCTTCCAAATCCGGCAAATTGGATTAGAAAATGTGGCCGAAACTACGGCTGCGAAAATTACGAGTTGGCGCTAAAAGAATCGCGAACAGAAAGAGGCGCGGAATTTATTGACTCAAGTCACACAAACTTCAAAGGTTCTTTCTTCGTGCGCGAGTGTTTGTCAATTATAGCGTGCTCGTTAGCCGGGCAGCACAAAAATGTCACTCAAGCGCGCCGCATCGGGACACCTTATATAACGCGGCGAAGGAAGAGCAGCATGGAAATTGGAAAGCAAAGGCCAGCAGACGATACCCCGCGCGCTTTCTACGTTCGATTCGGCCGCGGGATTATGCAGTCTGCGTGCCTCGTGTGCACCGAGCGACGCGTCCGACGATTCACCAAGGCTCCGGTATTTTCCGGCAAAAAGCGCCGTTTCGCATCCAAACTTCGCAACCCGCGATCCGCATTGTTTTCCCAAGCAATTAAACTCGTTTCGGCGTCGCTCGAGCGTTCGTCGAGGACGACCGATCGCCGTTTTATTGGCACCTCGCGAGCCAATCGGCGCCTGGAAATGCGCAATGAAGCACACACTTCGGCGCGATACAAATTGCGGGTTGCATTTTCTGCGTGCATTGATTGCGGCTTCGCGCTTGGGTGGACACGAGGGACTGCTGGAGAACGGAAGCTCTATTTCGAGATTGAGCGGTCGTCAATCTTGGGATTGTTTGGACGTCAGTTTTATGGAGAGACTGCTGGTCAAGAGAATTCTTAATATTGAGTAATTGGGGGAAAGAGAATTTTGGAGAAATTCTGATTAGAGATATAGAGAATTCATTTGAATGCATTGTAGGTAGGAACAGGAAGGAATTGGAAAAGGAATTTGATGTCTTTGTGCGATCCCAAAAAACAGCTATCTGTAATTAAGTTGGGCATTCTAAGTAGGGAATTGCTGCTAGACAGATTATTTTTATCTTGAAAAATTATGTTTTTTGGATACTTGTTGCAAGCGATAAAAGTGGGCCAATTATAGCCATGTAGGAAACTTAATCCTACATGGATTCAAAATCAAAGTTAATATGTATCCAGTGCAACAGGATTCATTCCAGAATTGATCAATATTTGCCCAAAGAATAGTTTGTTCAATTATTGGTTGTTTTTTTGCCCCACATTTGACCAATTTCGGAGCAATCCCACGTTTGGTTCACTGGGTAGGATCGAACCCAAATATCTTCTTGGGACTACATTAGAAAAGACAAGTATATGTACGCATTCAGGAAAAGATACCACAAATCATTAGCACCTTCCTTTAGGTTCAGATTATACTATGTTGGGCCAGTTTGACCCGGGTGGGGAATATTCAAAATCTGCGAAACTTAATAAGTAGAGTCAAAATCAAATATCTTCTTGGGACTACATTACAAATATGTATACATTCAAGAAAGATACCACAAATCATTAGCATCTTCCTTCAGGTACAATTTCTAACTATGCTGGGCCAATTTTAACCATATGTTGGATCGTTTCTAAAATCATTTTTCTTACTGATTCGTTTTCGCATGTCTGATTACAATCATGCATAACCAGATCATAATCCAAGAATCAAAGCATTTTCCATTAGATCCCTTCTACCATTAATCTGTGAAGCTGAAAAATTGCCAAACTTAACATTTCATAAAATGGTGCTCCAAATTATGATTTTATGAAATGTAGAAGAAAATCTTACGAGAATAACTTTGTTTTGCGATGCAGTAAGCCACATCTTATACAAAGAATCTATCTTTCCTTCTAAACAGTTACGCATTTCCACCATCAAAGCTGCTTTTGCGGTTTCGTAAACTGACAAACTGCTTCTCAAATTGATCGATTCCCTCAACTAGGTGGTACAAGATGAAACGAATCGACCGATATTGCTGCAAACGCAACGAGCCTCGGGGCCTTTCGCTCCAGGACCTAACTTGCGACTTCCGTTTGCTCGCTTACCTGGTAAACTGTGCCATTCTTGCGCAGCCATTGTGAGCGATTGAAAAACATTCCTCGGTCGCTGTATTCCGAAATCGGCAGTGATCGACCCGAGAAAACTAGACGGGAAGTGCATGATTAACGGGTCACCTTATTTACATTATGTTTCTTGCAGTCCAGGATTATTTATTGCCCGTTTTAATATGGACTCGCATTGACCTATGATTTATGCGATTTACTCCGAGCGACTATTTTAATTTACGTAAATTAAAAATTGGGATTTCTCCGCTGGGTCTAACTTTGATACCGAAGATCCGAATGAACGTCTGCCAAGAGATAATTGCCGGCTTTTGATCAGATTGATTAAATTTTGGGCCTAAGGTCGAGCGGCGATGGTTACGTTTTAATTTCGCTTCGAGACCAAAACGGGACTGATGATCGGTTTCCCCCAAATAAATCAGTCCGCCGAAAATAATGGTGTCAACTAATTGTTCGGGGAAGGCAAAGCCGAAATTGTTTCGGGGTGTCTTGTTGAGGAAAAGCTACCGTGGCCCATTATTTACTAAACGGTTTCACCAATTAATGAAGGTTTCGGGGTAATATTTTGAGTAATATGAATACATTAATTTTGAGTAATTCGGATAACGGGCCATTAGGCAAATAAGGCCGCTGTCATTATCGAGCGGCGCACGAGCGTTTAATGAAAATTGGGTTTGAAAAAGATTGCGATTGATGGCGCGCGATTAATTTTATGTATTGACAAGTTTTGGCTATGAACGCGAATTACGCGCGATCATCATTTATTTATAAGCGCTGTTCCGAGTGGAAAAAAATGTGAGGTTAAAATTTACCGTTATGGTATCAATGACTGTTATTATCGGAGAATATTGGGTTGTTTTTGTTTCTAATTAATTGGAGTGCAAGGTTATGATGAAAAAAGACATGTTACCGACGTGAGAAAAAGATGTGTGATAGATGAAGCACCTTATGCAGTACTTAAGATTGCAGCAAAATAAATTGCAGTACAACTTGCAATTTAGAAAATAATCAAGACTCATAATTATACGCTTAAAGATTAATTTCGTCACGCATTGGTTAAAAGTTTTGAATAAACTGTATTAGATTATTCAGAAATGATTATTTCTAGTCTAAGAAAAATATTTTGTTTAAATAATGACCGGAAAAGGTGTTGAAAAAATAGATGTATTTCTTCACATTTGTTATACTTATTCATACGATAGTGTTTGATATTTGTCTGCGTTTAATTGAAAGTTTGCAGTAAATTTACAACGTCGAAACATCATAATTTCTATAAATGTCACTAGCGAAAAGGGAATTATACATGCATGCAAACGCGTGCATAAACAAACATGCAGCGCAAAAATAACGACTGCAAAGCATTATAACATGCAGAAACAGGCTTCTGACATTTCGTTGATCAAACGAAATTGTTATTAAATTAATAAAGCACGTTGTTAATTCGACGAAAGCATCGTTACAACCGGAATATAAAGCAGCCGCGATTACCAATAAACAAGTTGCTTCGCTTATTTACATACATATTCAAATGTTTCCAATGTGAGGCACAGAGAATGAATCGGTAAAATAAAAATTAGATTCCAATTTAGATAAAACATTTTTCATCCTGATTTTCGGTTCAAATTAAACACCGAATTTATGTATTTCTATCAATGTTAATATTAAATGTATAAATTGCATCAGTACTACCTGTTACTTCTCCGTTAATACATCTGATAATGTAAATGTTAAACAATAGTCTTACCGTGAGATAAAATTCCTCCCGAGACATTTAACTTCACGAAGAAAATCATCAGATAGTTTATACTGGGGCATTGAAATTAAAAAGTCTTTTCAGCAGCCTAACAGGATCAAAATGATTGAAATATATTTAAATGTATTCAGACGTCTTTGCAATTTCAAATGCACCCAGAGTTTATGATATTTCGAATGCTTCGGCTGAAATTACTTTAACTGCGAAAACAACGTGATTGGGTTAGATTTCTGTAAATGTCAGTCTGCGGGAAAATCAGTTTCGTTGGCTCGCGTTTGAGTGCATTCTACGTCTAGTAAAAAGTAACCATTGGAATCATTGTCGGAATTACCGGAGCCACGGTAATTCCGAGCGAGATACCGATTAAACTGCAATTTTTTGTCTTCTCCTTTTCTCTCCATGCACTTTGTAAACACTGTTGGCTCAGATTCCACGATATTTAGTATAATCTTGCTGTCACTTCGAAAATGTTTGTTTTGCAAATTGAACTTAATTTTAGGTTTGAAAAGCTATAACTGACATTACTTAAATCAAATTTCTATTCTTCAAATTTGTTTCCTACAATGTGATACTTGCACTGTATAAATGAGATTTAAAAATGTATCAATTATATTTAACAGATTATACAAGAAATTAGAGAACAATTTCCTGGAAAACAATTAATAACAAATCTCAAATATTAGCATTAAACTTACTATACACATTTTCTTATTCTCATTTCAAATTCTTTAAATACCACATTGCCTCCCAGTACTTAGTGTATCTTCGCCAATGTCTGTCAGCTGAAAAAAGAATAATCGCGCCGTAATGCAAGAAATTTGAGCCGACTGTAAGATGACTCAATGAACTCCGATTTGTGGTTTCAGGCGACAAACGGTACCGGATACTTCGAAGTGCAGATCCTCTCCTTGACGAATAACAGGGGCACCCTGGTGGACGGGCGATGTTGCGGCGGAGGAAATGGCGGAGGCGGAAGTCAGCCGCCCTGCACGAAGCCGTGCACGACAGCCTTTTGGCTGTGCCTTAAGGAATATCAATCGAACGTCACTGCAATTGGCTCCTGCAGCTTCGGCAACGTATCTAGTCATGCCTTGGGCCAAAACACATTCACTCTCAACGAACCGGTTACCTTACAACTCCCCTTCACCTTCAGATGGACGGTACGTCAAACTCCCATTTTAATAACGTTCGCGGACAAAAATGCGCGCGCATTAGCATAGCCTTAAAATGCACATTTTCAACGCGCCTTAATCGACGGGAACGCGCCCTCCTTCATTTTCCCTACTTTTTTCCCGATTCAACATTCCTCTGCTCAATTACATCGCGAATTTCGAATGGGTGCAATTATATAGAAAAACGGACAAGTGTCACGGTTTAAAAATAGTGAAAACAATTGTATACATTTTTTTATATTTCAGTGCAAAAGAAAGCCAGAAATTTTGTTTTAACAATAAATACTAACGCAACTGTTCCGAATCATATTTAAATTAAAAAATTATAGAACAGGTATGCAAAACGTTTGAGTTTCATGCCAGCACCACCTTAATTATCGGCGAATAAAAAGGAGCGACAAAGAGCGGACTCGCCTCGTGATTGTCTCCCCGACAAGTGCGAGGAAACATTTGCTCAGCTCAAATATTGGTCTCGAAATGAAAAGGGTTTGCATTCTGCTTATAAAACAAATGCTCCTGAGTTCGAAGCATTTCGAAAATGAGTCCTCGAGTTGTTCGGCGCTGAGCAAACAGCGCTCGTGACGTGCTTACGCCACGATTTCGTAACTCCTCGTCGACACGTTATTCCCGTCTTGAGATCGCTCGGGCCGGCGGACCTGTTGAGCCTTTTTTCCGCGCGCCGTTGTCTCCCGGTCCTTTTTTCTCCCGCGCCTCGTTTCGCTCGTTTTGTCCCGCACAAAAGGCCCCGAGGGATTCGTCATCTCGCGCGCGGGCGAACGTAAACGCGCATATTAAACATTAAAGCACATACTGGATGCGACGATTGTTTGAAGAGTCCGGCTTTGTGTTTGTATACTTTGTAACCCGCTCGTGCAGGCAATAAGGGTCTTCAGGGAAAAGTGCACGTGAAACCACGCGACTCCCTTTTTTGCGTTTTAAGCGAAAGACATGCCGAGATTTCGTTCAGGCAAATAGTCGCTATCTGATGGCAGTCGGCTTTTTATATGCACCGAGAGTAGGAAAGTAGAGGAACAAAACGGGGGAGGTTGCAAACTGTCAGAAATGAGAGTTAGAGAGGAAAGAAAAACCGATTTCAGGCGATCTCGTCGGGAAAAAAAACATTTTCATCATTTGGGGTGAAAAAATGTTGTTGATGCAAAAGTGAAATTATTATAGGGCATAGGATGTTGAAACAAGAGCAAATTCCGTTGCAATAATTTTACCTTCTATTACAAATTCACTTTTTAATCAATAACGATTTTTCTCTCTGTCTGTCAAGTCTATTCTTTTATATTCTCTTTGAACGGTATCGCAATGTCTAAAAGAAATAATTGAATTGATGTGAGAAATGCAATAGAAATTTGCATGGGAAGTTGGAAAGAATCGGGAAATCAATCAGTCTATAATTAATGTAATCTAATCTGCCTCGACCTTGTACTTGATCAGTGTCTGACGAAAGTCGTAATGAAGTGACTTTGGCTGAAACCTGATTGAAGTTAATAGAGAACGCCGGACCAGCATTCACAGTCACCATTCAACCAGTCGAAATTAAGATTAGACTTAAGCCGCTCCCTCGGCCGATCAATTAATCAACGCTTTATCGCGAAATTGAAAGATACTTGTTCCGAGTGTTATTCCAATTTACAACCCGAAACTGTATTAATATTCAAAACCTACGTCTGACTCACCGCTGCGAATTCCCGGACAACATTCCCCGGGCGTTTATCTTAAACAAATTGTTCCTGCTACACCATGTTACACTTTAACTATTAACTTACAATGAAAATTAGCATGCATAATCGGAACATGCGCGCAAGCTTACGAGAATCTTATTCATCCGAACAAATTTCCCGCGTTCTTTATGCAGATAAGCCGATCGCGCTCACCCCATCCCTTATCAGCTTCTAATCACTTGCATCGCCTCTTCCGCACCTAAAACTTGTTCGTTCCGCTCCAATCCGCGAATCGATTGACTTACTGAATTGCGGTATTCAAGAAAAAGTATGTTTAACACGTCCGGTAAACAAATTTATCAATTCATTAATGAATGTTTCATTAAAATATACCGAAAAACAGTATACACTGAAAAAACTAATCTAAAAATTTGTTTTGAATGAAAACGATTCCTTTTAAATGAAAAGGATTCCTTTTCTGACAAAATGATTTCTTTCGTGCCAAAATGCTTTATTTTGGCCCAGAAGGATATTTTTAACAGTGTAGATCGTGAAGTTTTTTGGCACTGATTTGCTGAGATAAATTCATCCAGTCCCTTCTTTGGTTAAAGTAACTTAACAATATGACAATAGTTTAATTGGCACCTGTAGAATTTTACAATATTAAGAATGACCCAGTAAAAAATTCTTCAGCTGCTCCTATTCTAAGCGGGTTTTGACAGTTTTTTCACATATTTTGTAGGATTTGTACAGGATTTGTATAGCTTTTTAGACGCCCATATGGAATTGCACATTAATTTTATTTGTATGTATCTGTACCTCAATGTGATAGTAAGTCCCAATGATTTCTATGCGGTTTTTGATATTGCTTTTTATAAGAATCTAATGGTTTTTTTAACTGAGTACTCTTCCATTATACTATAATTGTTGCAACATCAACTGAAGCAAACAACTACCTGAAACCTACTATATTAAATTTCTCTAATTCAACATCATATGGCTAACGATACATCAGTCTGCTTACAAATTGCTTCTTTCACCGCATTAAAATCCGTCGGCCCTTTTCCCGACCAGACTCCGCACGATTCCCACGTCCCCGAACTTTCTCGCGACTTCCGTCGATCGCAAAAAGATCGGCATAACCGCTCTTAATTTCGCGCTCGCATCCTTCCGGGAAGCAAAGACAAAGCGGCCAGCCGTTAACCGCCGAATTTATCGTCGCCCCGAATCGCGCAAACGATTTCCTCAATAATTCAGCGCGCACTAAATGTAGCGGATTATTAAATCCCTTTTATCTCGACGCGCGCGCTTCTTGCTTTTTTTCCTCTGCCCCGCGTTCCGGCGCATATTAAGTGCGCCGCGCGGGTTTTATAAAACACGCTTTTATGCGCGCTTGTGCCGTGCGCTCTCGCTCGTATTTGCCGGCGCGTTTAATACCCTCGGAATGCCACGGGGCCCTCGGCTCGTTTTATTCGCGGCGAACCCGAGGCTCGCATTCACGAGATTCGCCGGCAAAAGGCGAAACTTTTTAGCTGGCCTTGCGGCCCCGGATCCCTTTGGGATTCCGCCCGAATTGTTCGGCCGCGCGGCCTAATGACTCATTTCGGGACTTTCGCCGCAAATCGGTATAAATTTCGGCGCGGCTATCGCCCAATGCGATCTCTAATGAAAACGTCGCTCGGGCGCATGTAAATCACCGACCTTTGTGCGGCGCTAAGTTATGGGACGGCGCGCGCAAAAACTCGCACGAGCAAAACGACGCTGAAAAATTGTGTTATTCGTATGAATTATTGCGATTGCCTGGCATTCCTGGCGGCCCGGCGCAGTAATGGCCGCGGCAGTTTATTTCAATAACGCGAACGCTAATATTCAAATTGCGCGCGCGCGTAACAATTTGCCGCGTCGGCCGCGCAATTATCGGTTCGGAGGCGAGGCGATAAACGTCGCGAACAAGGACCCGGGGATTTAGTTGTTAACGACGACGGGGGGCAATGGTATCGGCGCAATTATTGCCGGGGATAATGCGGGGATTTGTATGGGTCGAGGCGGGGGCGATGGCAAGTGAGACCAGCGCCATCTGGTGGGCGCGGTCCGTTGGAAATGAAATATTAAAATGTATTGACACACGTTGAAACATTTAAGTACTTTTCGGAACATTAGATTTTAATGCGTATTCGTAACGCATTCATAATGTTAAGTATTTTTATTGAGACTGATGCCTTTTAATGCGCTTATTATCTACGTTTTACGTATAGTTCAGTTCCCTGGTAGAAAAAAATTTTAAATAAAGAAGAAACGAACGCTCAGATTTTACTGAAAAACTCACAAAATTTGGATTTTTCAGATCTTTTCTATGCAGCAGTTTCAATAGTCGCTGACATTTTTCTGAAAATTTTTAAGTATCAAATGTTCGAAAAGTTTAGAAAAGTTCTGAAGTAATGTTTTGTTAAATTTTTAAACAAAGGTTCGAATTATTTACATTTCAAAACAATTTCAGCAAAATTTCAGCTTTTGTCCAAACAGCCGCGCTGAAGAAAGTCTGAAATGTCCCAATTTTGTGACTTTTTTCAGTGACAATTCAGCATTCATTTCAGAATTATTTCAGACTTTTTTCTACTAGGGTTAATAGGAATACTAAAGAACTGTCAAGTTTGCAACGACTATTCTACAAAGAAATAATCTTTCGATCTAGATTATTTCTGCTAAGATACGTAGTTTAGGTCCAAACCTTGTAGATAAAAGTTTGGACTACAAACTTCTCTAACTTCTGGTTTGAAGTATTTTTAATTAGATCGTAAGTAATTGCTTGAACTTTAAATTTAATAAGGAACAAAATATCCTAACCAAATGTAATTACACCTATAGAATGTACTGAATGTACTTTTCCTTTTTCGAAAATAGAAACACTTGCATAACAGCGAGAGCTTCATACAATCGAATACAATTAAAGAACTATTCCTATTCAAATGTAGCAAAACAGTACCAACAATGTTAACCCCGAAACTTCAGTCTGTGCCCCTCCTATCCACCCCAATTTTAAATTTTACCTCACCCCCAGACTCAAATTCCTTCACCTCCAACCCACCCATAAGCCTCCCAATGCATTCCCTCAATTTTTCCGCCATCACTCCGTATAAATTCAAATCTACGTTCTCGTGGACAGTAACGATCGGTCCCAACTAGTAGCGATTACTATCGATTTATGCCCTTCATTAGTCGGCGTCGCGAGATTCCAAAGCGCAAGCGCGGTCATTAATAAATTTCAATCCCGCAGTAACGTGTCCCCTAACGAATCGCACAAATGAACAACTTCATGTCCAACCGTATTAATAATCGTCATTATCAAACGCGGCATACGTCGGGCGTTTTTTGCGACGCGCGGCGGCGATTTATTTGCCATCCTGCAGGACCGGGCGCAAAAACGCCAATCACGTCCCGGCGATCCGTTCCGCGAACGCGTGGAGCCAGTTGCCAAAAAGCGTTCACAGAACAAGACCGCTGCATAATTAGCGTTTCTTCCTTAATGGCCCACACGGAATCTCTCGAAACCAGAATGACAAGCGGACCGGACGGTCCTTTAAATTAAACGATATCAGGTTCCCGAGGCGAAAAACTCGCCGGCCGTTTTGAATAAGTGAATGACCTTCGGACCGCCGCGGGACCTTAATGAGACCAATTGTGCAAATTTAATAATCGCTAATAACACGATCGACGCGTTACAGTCGATTCGCGCCGGGGCGCGGCAAAAAAATTACGTAACAAATAGCCGCGTGTAAAAAAACACTAGCGGACCGAGGGTATTCGGCAGAGTCATTATAACGACCGGCGCGAATGGGGGATAATGCCCGACGCCCATCAGACCGCCGCTTGACATTAATTAAGACGCGGCGTAATAGACCACCGGGGCAATAAATAGCGAGGGCCGGCGGAAAAATTGATCGCGATCGACGCGAAATCACCGGCCGGGGAAAGTCGATTAGCGCACGGGTCCGGATGACGACCTGTCGGGCCCCAGATGGGGCCCAAGGGTACGTCGGCGGCCGGGAACGTCGCTGCGAGCGGTTTCGCAGGGGCGGAGCGGGTGGACAGATTGACCAGGTGGACGGGAGATACTTTCCGGGAAGAGAGCTGAGAGCGGTGGAAAAACTGATTTCACTTTCCAGACGGGATAATGGGTTTGGGAGGGAGGGGCAGTGGAGTTGGGTAAGAGGTGAAAGGGTTGATGGGGTTTGCTTCGGGGGAAAGCAATCTGAAAAGTGGTGATTGGATTTTATGACACTGGGAGGAGAAGATAAGGTTTTAGGGGAGTAGAAGATTGGATAGGTTAAGGTCATGTGGAAGGCTGGTTTAACGACTAGAGCGAGATTTGGTAAATATTTTACAGATTTGGATCATAAAGTGTAGGTATTTATATTTAATTGTAGAAGTATGGTGAATTCTAGTATTGGTGGTGGGTACATTCGTAGAATGCACGTTATTATGCAATTTTTCTTTATAGGAGGTTGCTGCCGCAAGCTCAGAATCTCTCTCTGGTGAACTTGTTAAAACATATGTAAACGTACTTTTTCAAATAAAGTCCCGAATTCCGATATAGTAGACTGTCGACTAAACCTTAAGGTGCATTGTGATGATTTAAATTTTCGAAGGTTTCTTTACAGGTTTCTTTTGTTTAGACGATTACTTCTGCTTCTCTCTGCACTGAGAGAAACATTTAGTTTTCCCAACTATTAAATTGTTATTTTAGAAGACAACCAGAAAACATAGTTAAAGTAACTATTAAATTTTTACTGTAACCAGAGATATGGTTACGGGAACCATTCCAATGATAAACGCAATGATAAAAAATAGTTAGGACAACTAAACAAATGGTCACAACAACAATAAAATTATTCCGAGAATAATGAAAATGGTTACCCAATCAACACTGTGAGCCGCAGTGATTTCACGGCGATATCACATGTGAGCCGCATGTGAACCGCATGCGATGCGAATGTGAGCCACGAGCGATCGGAAATTTCCGCAGCACTGTTTGGACTATGTGAAACACACAAAAAGTATCGCAGCGGTCTCACAGCGGCTCACAGCAAGCTCACAGCGGCCTCACAGAGGCCTCACAGCGGCTCACAGGCTCACAACCGCCTCACAGCGGTCTCACAGCCGTTTCACAACGGCCTCACAGCCGTCGCACAGCGGTCTTACAGAGGCATCACAGCGGCATCACAGCGGCCTCAAAGCGGCTCACAAATATTTTATATATTTTTAACTATAAAAGTTAATATTTTATATATAACTGAACTTGTAATTTTAACTTTTAAAGGTGTATTGGCTTCGACAATTCAAAGTTAAAACAAACAAAAATCCCGTTACTAATTTTCATTTATTAAAATCTTAGGTAAGGTCGTTCCGAAATTTAATTCCAGACCAATTTGCCTCGCTAACACGTCATTATTTCGGACATTGTCACAAATAACATAAAATAAATATAAAATAGTCGTGCATGTCGAAACTCGGCTATGCTACTCAATTTAACGTCACGATAACGTGGTCATGTCCAAATATGATAATTGTACAGTGCGAAAAAATATGATACATTACAAACGATAATAAAATAATATACACAAAATAAGATACCAAAATAATTATTGCTGACTCTGTCCACGGAAATTCTTAAGTGACGGGAATTTCGAAATTCATTCGACCTGGCAAAGATATTACAAAAAAATTATAAACAAGAAATTTAGGGATCATGCTTAAACTTTTGCCTTTTATCAAACGTGAACACACTCACTAATACTGTTAAGAACTCTAGCTTCGGGGATCCGTCCCTTGGTAACGCGGATCCGAGCTGTCCTCCGCGGATCCAAAGTAGATCCAAGTCGTCGACAGAGTGGGAAGAACGATTTTCGGAGTCAGCCAAAAACCGCTTCACCCTTCCCCCTCTCTCTCGCCACCAAACGTTTATTCCTCTGGGTCCGCCTAATTTGCTCGTAGAAATTTGCTCGTAGGACATTTGCTCGTAGAAATTTGCTCGTAGGACATTTGCTCGTAGAAATTTGCTTGTAAGACAATTGCTCCTACGGAAATTTTTCCAGGCCACGGAAACTGGATGGGGGACGCATTAGATGGTCACAGTCTGGACATTCCGTTTGATCCGTGTCATTTGACTACGACCCTTGTCATAAGACTCGGATCTAACGGAATGTCCAGAAAATATTTGTCCGAAAGGAAAAAGGTTAAACATAATTTTCGAATAAAGTACGATTACAGGTTTAATGTGTTTAAAGGCCGAATTTGTATATGTACGAAATTCAACAGTTTAAAAATGATTGGTCCAAAGGTTAATGTTCGATATTACTTTGTCCGAAAGGCAAAAGTTTAAAAATGAATCGTACAAAGGTTAATGTCCGACATTTCTTTGTCCGAAAGACAAAAGTTTAAAAATGATTAGTCCAAAGGTTAATGTCCAATCGTTAATTGTCCGATTTTACACTTGTCCAAAAAAGAATTTTCCAAAACCGGAATTGTCCAAAATTCAAATTAGCTATCAGTAGTTCGCCCTGGCAGCTATCCACGAAGATGGTTGATGTGAAGAGTGACCAAGGTCCGGACTACCCGGAGACCAAAGTACAGCCTAAATTATCTACAATCAATTCGGAGAAAATTAGTCTGCGGAAGGGAACGAAATAAAATACAAAATCAAAAATAAATACATAAAAAAGAAATTGATTTTTCACACATCCTCATACTGATCTATATTCAGCACACTCATTCACAATAGTATAATAAAAATTTCAATCGCGAATTTGACCCTTGTTGCTAGCTCATGGAGAGCAATTCCGTTAAAATTTTATTCAAAACTTTTGACGCGCCTCAAAAAAGCGTCATATTAGTCTGTACTGGAAAAAATAAAATATGGCTTCAGTCGTAATTCTGATTTAGCATTGTCAATCCATGCTAATGTGTTGACATCAGTGAAACTAGACGGAAACAGTATTTTTCAGTTACTATTATCAGTGACTGTTCCTACTGTCAGCCAGGTTTGTCGCAGTGTCGTTACGGTGACGTGGCGGTGATGTCACATGCGCACCACATGGGATTCACTTTTTTTGTTCCATTGGGATCGCTGCGATATCGAGAATCTGTGTAATCTATCTTCGAAGATGACTTAACTTTAATAATTATGTATATTTTGTCATTTGTATATTTCTATCTGGATAGTAAATACTAAAAACATGTAAAAATATAAATCAATGAAAAAATGTTGCTTGGACTGTGACGTCATTGTTACGTCCTTGGAACGTCTGTGTGAAGTTCTTGTGACGCCTTTGTGACGCCCCTGTGAAGCTCTTGTGACGTGGCGGTGTCCCAGCAATCCCAGTGAAATGGAAAAAGTGAATCCCATGTGGCACGCTTGTGACGCGTATGGGACGTGCATGTGACATCGCCGCTTCGTCACCATGACGACACTGCGACAAACGTGGTTGACTGGGTGGTTACCCAAGCTGCCACAGTAAGTAAAAAACCGTTATATCAGCGGGTTTTTTCCCAGTAGAATAATATTTTTCAGATTGTGCAATGTGAATTGTACAATTCTATTCTTCTGAATTTACTTTAATCTGTTAGAGTTTTACGAACGCGGCTTAAGTATGTGAGAGAGAGAGAAATAAAGGTAGGGAGCGTACGTGCGTGCCGCGGAGTCAACAAGTCGTGACTGTGAGCTCACGACTAGCCGGTGAACCCGGAGCGGGAATAACGGAGCGGAGATCCGTAGGTGTGTACGGTAGAGTAAGCGGGAAATAAAGGAATTTGTATGCTGCCTCGAATTGAGCACGAAGAGTTTCTTTTCCATCAACTTCAGTAGATTTAACCTGAGTCAAGCCAGGCCTGGTTGTTTATAACAAATCAAACACTTTATAGAGGATATTCGATGTCAGTAAGATCTAATGTCTGCATTGATCTGATGTTAGTTTAATTGAAATTCAGTTTGATAACATGTCAGTAAGATAAAATGTCAGTTTGATCTATTGCCATCTCCTCAAAAATAGCGAATATACTAATTTCTAAGTAAAATGTTTAATTGAAACAAATAGTTTAACAAAAATGAAACTGTGTCATATACAGACCTTGACTCTAAAACTGCACTCTATTTTGCAGCCCTCACGACGGTACTTGGCTCCTTCTATCAAGACGAGATCTATATCGAACCAAAGGATGTGATCTCTGTACTTGCGACCGCCACCCACTTCCAGCTACAGGGTCTCATCGACCAATGCACCGAGATCATGACCGAAACGGTGAACGTCAAAACCGTTGTCTCTTACTACAACGCTGCCACAGCTTACGGCGTATCCTCCGTGAAACATGCGGCCAAGCGCTGGCTCGAGGTCAATCTGCTGAGCTGCGACTTTTTCAACACCACCTTCTTCAGGTCCATCACCCCAGAACTCATGACCGAAGTCATCTCCAGTCCGCGACTCGTCGCCATGCAGACAGAGTTTTGCATCTACATGATGCTGCGCGTCTGGCTCTTCGTGCACCTCGCAAAGGACGCCGACATCACGAAAACCGAGGAGTATTACGAGAACCACGACTGGCAGCGTCCTCTGCTGGAGACGGAGCTTGGCAGGCCATATGTGCAGCCGTTCAAGGCGCTGAGGTCCATAGATCTTTCATTAAAATGCCTTGGGGCTGATATCATAATCCAGCCTATCAAATATCTCAATTATGACAAAATGATTGATGTCTGATTTGGACGAACTCTGTGTCCGCACTGACCTACAATCATGCATAAATCAGATTACATGCCATTTTCCAATAATAGTATCCCATGTAAAAATTGTTACAGGGGACATATATGTCGCATATATGCGGCATATATGCGGCATATATGCGACATATATGCGGCATATATGCGACATATATGCAGCATATATGCGA
>JABFPB010002667.1:0-19334 GCA_022817645.1 Ceratoteleas bidentatus | reverse complement strand
GAATGTGTGAGTGATTCCTACGTTACCGACATTATTTTTGTTTCGCACAGTTTATTATTATTATTATTATTATTATTATTATTATTTATAATAATAAATAATAATTTTATTTATAATTATAAATAATAAATAAAATTTTGGTATAAATATATTATAAAACTATATAAATTGTTTGTATGCAAACAAATAATTTAAAATAAACAATACGCAAGACAATTTACTTCAATACTTCTACAAGTATTGAAATAAATCAAAATTTTATGTTTTTTTTACTGTTTTAAGGTTTGACATTCCTATCCTTAAAATTATATAACTCAATAAATAATGTATAAAAAATTATCATTATCACGAAACAACTGATTAGACATTATTGCTTGCATTCATCATCACATTCATTTAAATAATTGTACGACTTGGATCGATTGGAATTTGATTGGCCAGCTAATTAGAGGATTCCCGGCGATTTGAGCGGGAAAAAATTTGAATTGTGCAGAGACACTTGGCCAAACGAAATGCGCCGATCCCGAGGGGCAATGAGCGCAAAGTTCTAAATCAGAACGAAAATAATAATTTGATCGTGGCTCGGCTGATGGGACGCTAGCTGTTCTATTGATGCGATTAAACGAATTACGCTTAAACGCATGGAGCGCGCGCAATTATTTTCTCGATAAATAATTATCGGGATAGCGTATTAACCAATAATTGTGTTGCTTGCTTAACAAAATACATACAGGAATTGGTAACAAACGTTGCTGGGTATTGTGGGATACTGCAGCAAGAGAGGCGAAGGCAAATGGGGGACTTTGAATGAGGTCCTATGGTGTTGAGTTTACGGTGGACATTGTACGATAGAATTGATTGGAGATAACTTGGGAAGGGGATGTTATTGTGCATTCCTATGATGAGTTTGAAGTGTCATTTGATGCATATTTTTATACGTCCTTGCGTATTCATGACGGTTTATCGAATTATTGCACATGTGCAAAAAATGTGTTAACGTTAAAATTCATTGGCGAATTATTGAAACATCCAATCAATAATATTTTATCATATCGTAGAGACTGTAATATTGCCGACATTCTATTGATGTTTTGAAAATATTATAAAAACGTTAATGGAATGTTCGGGACGGATTTTAAGAGAAATTAATACACTGTCACGGCGTGTTGAACGTCACATTAATGTTTAATTTCCTTTGGATATAAACGTCGAATGTATTTCGAATATGCATTGGAGAACAGATGTAAATGGAGTTATTGTCTTGAAAAAATTGCTTGTAATTGTGGTGAAAGCTGCTAAAATGATTCGGCGGATTTACTCTTCTGATTTTAATAACAAAATATTTAAATCAGGTATTTAACATTTCACTTTTACGTATAAAAGCGTTACCAAAAAAGCATGACATATTTTCACAACATTTGCCTTCTCCAATAGTTCTTTACTTTTGAATGAACTATTGGACATAAATTGAAATTAAACTATGTTTCATCATTTTCGAAATAGGAAATTTTCCTTACATCAAATTATTCAGCTTAGGAACTATTATGTTCCAACCTGGATTGAACATGTTGTAATTTCCTTCGACATGTTACGAGGCAGATACGTTTTGCAATCTGCTTCGGTGAATAGCTTACAATTAAGGTAAATGAAAAATGTTTAAACAAGGACTACTTAAAATTCGAATAAAAGAATAAGTATCCGAAAATTTAATCCCACAAATTACAGTTTAAACAGTAACCTAAACGTATCAAAGGCTTGATAAGGATTGTCTGATTCAATTGTACAATTTACTGTTTTCACTAATTAACGTGTTCCTCTGATAATTAATATTGTTGCATTATTGCTTAAATAGTAATTTTATCGATCACTTTTTGCTCAGTATATTGAGAAAACGGTTAAATTGATGTAATTAGATTGAAGTTCACGAAACTGAATGATTTAGTCCATTTGAACCAGCTAAATCGTTTAGTTCAGTCAACTAAACTTTCTTTATGTAAACTTAGTATATATTTAGTTCAATCAACTAAAAATTTAGTTGTCATAACTAAATTATGGCGACCTAACATTTTTACTTGCTGTAACCACCTCGCTTTTTCAGCGTCTCTTTTTTCCTGATTAAAAGATGCATTAAAACGTTCTGAAACCTTTTTGAAATATTTGTAAACATTGGGTATAAAGAGGTTTCAGTGCCTTTATTTCCTCCGTTTTCCCGTATAAATTAACGTAGATTCAAAATAGTAGTTAAATTTAGATGAAAAAAGTCCACAAACAGGTCTTGATCTTGAAATCTATGTCTCGAAATGGAAGTTCTAAGTCCATTATCTTAACAATTCGACCATGCCGATTTCTCTGTGCAATAAAAAAACCATAATAATTATAATCCCCAAATGGATACAAATATGATTTGGACAAAAATGTATAAATTGTATCAAATTGGAATAAAAAACGACCAATGAGAGATCAGTATTTATCAAAAAAAATAATTGTAAGTGATTGTATTAAATTTTAAATTAAAAGTTGAATTGAACTGTATCGAATTAGAAGCATCACTTAGATTTCTTCGCAATTTCGACTTACAAATCGATTCAATTCCATACAATATTTATTTAAATCAATAAACAACATCATTAATTTTTTATAATTTACAAAACATCACTTTTTGAACCAAACCGCCAATTTAAATTTGTTAAATGCTTTGAACATCGACTTAGGATAGTAGGAAATATTACTAATTAAATACAGTAGCATTTTTCACATGACAAACAACACTTTTGCTGCTAAAGTAAAATAAATTTTTTGCACTGCAATTTCAGCATTGACAGAATGGTACACTTTTGAAGCGCGCGGCGCATGCGCACAGTATATTAAGTCTAACATTTCACGCAGGAGATCTAACAGGCTCGATGTGCTAATTGTCATGTTTATTGTAACTTAATCATTTTATGTGTACTTATTTAATTAATTATCTTGAAATAAAAGATAATTAATTCACAAAATTCCTCAAGTTTTAGATTATAAGGTAATAAAAAAAGAAATGCGTAGTTGTTTTATATTCAGTTTTAATTGTGAAAATTTTCTCATTAATTTTTTAATATTTCATTTCATGTTATATTAATATATTATCAAATTATTTCAGACGTCTATTTCTTAAACGATTTTAGGTTAATTTTATTTTACTAAAATCAGTGTTATTTCTCACCGAATACTTGAAATACGCATTTGTGTTAATACAAACGGCTATTTTACTGCAAAACTTTTACCCTGAAACTAATTCGAATTTTATTTCAATACAAATTACTTTTGGAGCACTGCTGAAAAAAATTGCTTTCACCAAATGCAACACTCTTAAAACAATATTTTCATCATGAAAGGAATCGTTTCGTAATGAAAGGATTTTCCGCTCAATATATCGAAAATACAAAATCCTTTCATAATACAAGCAATAGTTTTAAAACAAAGCTAATACGTTTTCAGTTTAAAATTCTTTCAGCAGAAAATTAAGTTGTATTAAAATAAACGGATTTTCACAATATTACAGTCTTTTCAAAATATCATGAAGATTAGGGTGACCCTTAACGGGGCAACAATTTTTTTCTCTTCTCACATCTTTAAACATCTCGAAATATATTTAAAAATATGCTACAAATATTCCCAGATTTTGTATAATAAATATTTTTATATAAAAGATTTTATATAAAAGAGATTTGTATAAAAATGTTTTAGTAGCTCACTTACAAACCCCATTCTGAACTCAAATTTGAAATTAGCGAACCCCCAAAATCTATAAAATATATCGAATTAATTATTGATTCGAGAAATTTTTTGTCAAATGAATCCATCTATGGCGCCATCTATAAATATAAATAGTTAAAACTCAGTTGTGACCTCAGATTTGAACTCAGCCAGCTGAAAAACCTTCACAATTTTCCGATTTTATTTATTATAAAACATAAATATTGATTTATAATCTCGATTATTAAAATATACTAACCTACTATGGGTTTAGGGGTGTCACTAAATCAACGAGAAAGATCTGATAATATTTTTAGCATTTTTTAAAATATATTTCGAGATGTTTAAAGATCTGAGAAGAGGCATATTTTTTGCCCCGTTAACGGACACCCTAATGAAGATTCTTAAGAGTGAATTCTTTCCAAGTCAATACATAGTTTTTACACTCCTCGTTATCCACTTTTTTCCGTCACCCACGGGGCTTCCCGCCTCGGCCGATCCATCGTCCGCGCCCGCGATCGCGACCCGAAGTTCCTCTCGGAGCCACCTCGGCGCCCAGCAATGTCAATTAGCCATCGCCTCGGCGGACGCATGCGCGCCTCGCGACTCGCGTATATAGCGCTCGAAACGTGTGACCGCGCGAAGCCTCGTCGTCAGCTGTTGCCGTCCGTCAAACGGGCCGCAATTCTTCTGACCGCGCAATTTCCCGGTGATCCCACGCAAACGGACCCCCCGACTGCGGCTGCCTGGGCCCCGTCCTTGAACGACCTTGCGCGCGCTCGGGTCAGCCAGCGGCGTCACGGCTCGGTGCCGGCCAGGTACGTAACCGCTTGGTACCGTTTCTGGGCGATCATCCGCGCGCGACACCTCGCCACCAAGTCGCCGCGCAAATCAGTCGTCACGCGAAATCCGAGCGAGTCGGACCGGCGAAAATCGACGATCACCGGCGCGACTTCCAGCGAGAGGTTAAGCAGGAAAATCGATCGCACTGCGTCGGTAAAGCCGCGCTGTTTCGGCGTTTTCGCGGGCGAGTTTCCAGTGCGACGAGTACGGATGAACCGAGAGCGAACGGGGCACAAGTGACGGAGAGAGAAAGGGCGACTTTTGTGGAGAGGTGGGTGGATTTGAGGAAACGCTTTGTGCAGAAAAAAGTCAAAGGATTTATCGACAAAAATTGGTTTCGAAATATTCACTTAAAGAATTCAAGACACTTCAAGTGTTAGGAATGTGTAAGTGAATTGAAGTATGCAGATTATTGTAAGTGTTAAAACGATTGTTGTCCTTGGAAAACTTGAAATGTTTGGAGCACTTTATACGTTTATAAAACGTTAAGATGTTTAAAACATATGAAATGATCCGAACACATCATACGTTTAGAAAACGTTAAGACGCTTAAAACGCGTTAAGTATCTAGAATACTCAATGTGTTTAAAGAAGTACTGAAAGTATTCAAATTATTGAAATCGTCAAGTATTCAGATCAGTATGTCAATTCATTTCAGACTCTTTAAGTTTACAAAATATTGTAAGTGTTCACAACCATTGCAGTTCTTAGAAAAGTGTTGAAAATATCGATTGTCTTTAAAAGAGTAGCATTCAACCAACTTTAAGAATTTATAATACTGTAACTGTTTATAAAACAGTGTTCAAATTAATATAAGTAAAGAAAAACTTGAATTGTCAAAATTGGGCCGGAAATACCTTGAGAGCACATACAAAACACATATCATCATTCTAAATAGTATACTTCATTTGATTTAAAATCATTTCAGCTAAAATTAGAACAGTGTAATAATAGTAGACCTTCACTAAAAAATAGGTGCCTAGTTGGTGTTACATTTTGAGACATTGAAACAACTTTGGTGATTCTTCTGGGTAAAACCGTTTTGTTTTAGGACACTTTTCGTGTTTAATATTTCAAAGTGTTTCAAATTGAGACACTTGTTTTTGTAGTGTTCAATTTTGAAGCGTCTTCTTTTTTAACCTTTTTTTAAATATGGTCTCTACTAAATTGACGTTCTATTCTCCATTAAACATAAAATTGCTAGAGACACAGTCATTGTGTTGAGGTTGTCGGTATGTGTTTCGAACAAGAATGCTCTTTGTTGTAAAAGTAACATTACTGCAGTGTCGAGGAGTCGGGTGATGTAATGAGAGGAATTTAGAGTGCGAATAATAGTTGGCTCGGCCGAGGGAGGGGTTCAATGTCGAGCTGGTCGTCATTTGGGGAAATGAATTTGTGGAGTTTGAGGTATCTGATTAAATCGGTGCGATGATTTCGTCGTGGAAACTCCGAGTGAACATATTTAGTTCGAACGAATAAATTTTGGGTGAGGTTAGTATACGCCAAGTTGAAAGTTGTTGAATGAGGGCCAAGTACGAGTTGCTTAGAGTAAACAAGTTTCGGTGAATTGGTTTATCCGTAAGCGTTGAATTCCGCTAAACGCTCGGTTCGTTCATTCGAACGATGATTCACTCGAAATAAATATCCTCATTTTTACCTCGGCGTCGTTCTAACCTCGGTTTCAGCGTCCAAGATAAACGGTTTATTTCGCAACAACCGGGCTTCCATTCAAACTAAACGCAGCAAAGAAAACACGCTATTAATTAAGGATGTATCCTGCAATTGTCTGTAATTCATTTCCATTCCACCTAAACTAATTCACTCTGTCCTTTGCTCTCCGTTTTCTCGCCATTATGCGCCCATTCAGAGCTCCGAATTTGCTTAACGACGAAAAAAGCCCGACTGTGCCGAGCAATAAATAATGCGTCCTTTCAAAACGACAATCGCGTCAAATGAAAATTGACGAACCAATTGACCCGGTCAGTTGGTCGTCAAAATTTAACCAGAGCCGCTCATTTCCGATAATCGAAATCATCGAACGACAAATTGCAACGTGGAAAACAATGCGACGCGGCGAATGAATCATCGTGTTTGCGATTCGCGACGTCTGAGTTCGCAGCAAAAACGAATTAGCGCGATCGCTCTGACGAACAATCGGCGAGTTGAATTGTCGTTCCTTTATTTCGCGGCAAGCCGCAAACAGTAACAACAAACTCGTTACGTCTGTTTGCGAAATGACTTGGGACTTTGAGTTCGCGTTCCGAGCACTCGACTTGGACGATTTCGTGCGTCGCTTTTCCGCGAAAAACAGATGTCAATCAGGCTGACTACGATACCGGCCGATTCCCGGAGCAGCTAGCCGAGTAATTTTGCATGACTC
Organism: Ceratoteleas bidentatus; assembly: GCA_022817645.1. Lineage (NCBI taxonomy): Eukaryota > Metazoa > Arthropoda > Insecta > Hymenoptera > Scelionidae > Ceratoteleas > Ceratoteleas bidentatus. The sequence goes on along the minus strand of JABFPB010002667.1, from coordinate 12,379 downwards.
AACTTGGTGTTGACAAACATAAGTTACGAGGCTTTAATGCCTCTGTGTCTTGGAGGTATGATGCATATAGTGACGCTTTACGATGTGCAATTCGCAGAGCTGTAACGTTATTCGTTTAATTGTTTTGGCGATTAATAAGTTATGGAATCGCGCGATCATTAAGGGAAATGGAGAACCGACGAAATGACGTCGAGAGAGAACTCAGATGGTTAAATGAAATGTACAGTTTAGGTAACCAAATAATTTAGTACTAAATTATTTGGTTCAATTATAAATGCAGTCATGTATGAACTCAGTGTTTTGGTAACAATTTTAATATATTATTGACAGTACCTTAGAAAAAGAAGTGAAGCTTATTAAAATATCTTTGCAGTGAAATCATGTCGGTACAATTAGCCGTGTTAGTTGCAAACAGAGGTACGTTAAAAATATAACTTTACTAAAAACATTGGACAGTAAAAATTAACTTGCCGCCGTTTTGTGACCTAATGACGAGCCGAAAGCGTTAATACTGATCTTACAGATATCATAAAATATAACTAAAATACAAAAATGAACATTAATCTCAAATTCAACGATCATAGCGAGATTTGTTCATTTTTTTATTTTTTCCAACAGAAAAAAATGTATCGTTTATACTTAAGTGAAACCATAAAAAGTAAACTAGTTTTCGATGGGTCAAAAATCGTTGTTTCTCGTAGTACAGAATCTCGCTATGATCGATAATTTAAAAAAATGTGTTTTTTGAAGGAAGCTTTTTTAAAAAACTTTTTTAGGTGTAACTAAAGGTTTAACCTTGAAAAATAAAAACAATGGAAAGTTTCGCCTAAAATTATTAAAATTAAAATAATATAGATTAAACAAATTATTGATAGTATATTCACTTTCTCATAACCTACATTGATATTTTCAACCGTGGCAAGAAATACATATTCGGAATTTTAAATGTTGCGCAATTCAAGCCCACGGATTTGCGAATCGATTTACCACATAACCTACCAATGACTCTTCAAAACAAACTAAACGGGTTTACACATCAAACACAAATATCTCTGTATTTTCGATTTTTTCCTACTTTATATTTACTTTCAGTTCATTAGTTTATTCGGTTATATTAGATTTGTAAATAAAGTTCTATGAATTTTCTTGTTATACCATAATTTATATATTAATTGTTGAATTCATAACTTTAAGTCTATGGGTAATATACTATTAAAATCTTCCATATGAGAGTGAAGGTGTCTTCCCGAAATATATATTTTCCTCATTATGAAACAGTGAACCTGACTTAAAAGTACTTACAAAAGTATCTTCTTCTAAAAAGTATATTGTCCATATATTATATATATTCACTATAGATTTACTATTTATCCGAGACGTAATTATGAAATATTTTATTTTTTCGTACAATAACAGGTTCAATTTCGACTAAACTAATAACTCCACTAAATGGACTCGATCGTTCCATATTTTTCGCATTTTAGTAATCGAACAATGAGTGGTAAAAAATATCAAAGCCAAAAGTATTAAAAAATAAATTTGCACAGACAATTTTGTGTGCCAATCAAAAAGTTCTATTTTGACAAACCGTTGAAATTACTCGTGCAAACATTTGCGCGACATTTTTGGCCTACCTTTTTCCATACGTTTCGTTTAAACTACCCGGAAATCGTTCGACTTTAATTAATCGCGATCGAGGCATATCTATATTCGATTATTTGCACGCGATAAACGAAAACCCGGGCTTTAATGACTCCAATTTCGCGAATTTATTTCGCCGGATAATTAGTTTCTTGACTTTGCAATTATGCCATTATGTTTTTCGAATTAACGTGCCTCGTTGTTAATTGCTTTCGAATATCCCGCGCGGAATTCCCCGCCAACCAATGCGGCGTCGACGTCGCAACATTTGTCACGGGCGATCCGGAAATTCGCGCAGTATTTCAAACCGAGCTGAAATTTAAATAAGACGAAAACATATTTGCCGGCAATCGAAAAAGTTTCGCAGGAAAAGAAAACAATTTTTCTGTGTCAATAATTTCACTTACCGCGATGAATGTTCATCGCTCGGCGCCGTTTCAATAATTCACCGACGCGTCATCTCGCGGAATTTAATGTTTCGTGATTCCGCACGAAATCGTTTCGGCCGCTAACGACGCGGGGCATTTTTGCCAAAGCAAAAAAGAGATGAAAATTTTGCATTCCCGATCGAGTTAAGTTTGGTCGAAGTCGGGATCTGATTGGACGCCTCGAGTCAACTGCGGATCAAGGCGGAAAAGCGTCCTTCGAGTGGATTGATTTGTCGAACCAATAAATGTTTGTTTAAAGTTCAAAGCGATCATTTCTGGACGACGCAGACGGAAATGAGATTAAACTTCTTTTCCGAATGATTTCGTTTGTTTTCCAAACAAATCGACAATGCGATTGTTTGATTTACAACGCTCCTTCGCGTCGAAATTTGATTTTCCACACTCAGTAAAATATTAATCTTCAGTCGAAAATATCGCTGTCTTCTGTTTAGCTCAATCAAACAAGAACAACTTGGATAAAACATTTTTGAAATTGTTAAAATACTAAACATATTAAAAAATACTTTTTTTTCTAAAATATCAAATACAAAAAATTCGAAAATTTCCAAAATTGTTTTTTAAACTTTATATTTTAAACTTTAAAATAAACATTAAAATTAAACTTAACACCTTTCAATAACTTTAAAATTACTAAAGTTATGTTTATTTTCAAATTAAATAATTTGTTTTCAGGTGAAATAATTTTCCTCCAATTTCAATCAAATTTTGTTACGATCAAAATATGTTTCCTTGACACTAAAAATATTCATGAAAAGCAATGATTTTCCAAGATTCGATTCAAACAACTTTTCATAACAGTGCATTAGTGCAAAACTGGTCGAGGCGATTTCGCGCGGAAAATCCGGGGCAAAAATTTCGAGTGGCTATGATTTTCCTCGATGTAACGAGGCAGTATTTCTCAAGTGACTGGGTCAATCAGTTTTGCGACAACCTAATTATAATGCCCGCGTTTAGCAATCAGCCAGGCACTTGCTTTCTTTAATTGCCTTATCAACATTTTAACGGCGCTCGTTGGATATTAAAGGCGCGATATTGAAAGTGCTTGATTAGCAAGAGGGAATCAAATTTCGTCCGCATTTAATTACCCGTAATTGCTCGTTTGTCATTGAATAACAGCTTTGCATTTTGATTTCTCCGGGGAGCGTAAAACAGTGCAATGTGTGTTTCTTGCGAGAAATACAAATGGATGGAGTTAGCCAAAATGAGATTGGGTAACGGAAAGTGATTAAGTACGAAGAATCGTGGACTGTTTTGGTTATTGGGAGGGATGTCGTTGCGTCGAGAATAATGTTAACGATCTATAAAGTGTCATGGTGATTCACGGCTCGGAACGTTGATTCCATGCAAATCGTCGACGAAATGCGGAGTTTGTCATACAAAAAGATAATTTAGAGAAATAAGTCGGGGTGGAACGAATTTTGAAATGTGTGCACCGGGAGAACGATGTGCAATGTTGGGTGGCATTTTCGTTTATTGCCTTTGACGAAAGACGAACGGTTACTGTAATATCACTGTAATTTTACTGAAGGATAACGCGTTTGTACAAACGTTTCGTTTCGCAATTATATCTTAATGTAAATAAACAGTTATTAACAACTGGATTTCAAATTGCAGTTCCTAGTTGCAAAGGAAGATTCTGCACAATTTTTAAGCTTCTTTTGTATAAATAAATCTCTGAACATCTCAAACAAAAGATCTCTGATAATCTCTGAAAAATAATCTGAAAAATTCTGACAGTCCCATTTATGAGAGATTTTCAGAGTTTTTTTAGAGCTTATCAAAGGCGTTCAGTTGCGAGTTGAATGTCAGACATTTTCAGAATTTTTCAGAGAATTTTAGACTTTTTCAGAGAACTTCAGATTGTTCCAGAGAATTTCAGACTTTTTCAGACTTTTTCAGAAAATTTAAGAGATTTTCAGAAATTTTCAGAGTTTTTCCAGAATTTCTACCGGGGATCCAATATCAGATATTTTCAGACTTTTTTCAGACAATTTCAGACTTTTTCAGACATTTTCAAAGTTTTCCAAGACTGTCTAATATTAGTTTCCCATTAGGGAATCCTAGGAATCTCTGAAAATGTCTGAAATTCTATGAAAAAGTCTGAAAATATCTGACATTGGTTCTCCGGTAGGAGTTCTTTGAAAACTGTGATAAAAGTATGAAAATGTCTGACATTAGATCCCTGGTAGGAATTCTTGGAAAACTCTGAAAAGTCTGAAAATGTCTGATATTTTCGACCGAACGCCATTGATAACCTCTGAAAAACTTTGAAAATCTCTTTTTCTTGAGACTGTCAGACTTTTTTAGAGTATTTTTCAGATATTTTCAGAGATTTTACAGAGCTTTTGTTAGAGGTTTTCAGATATTTATTTCTACAAGGGCTATTTTGAGGTTTCGTCGTTGCAAATAGAAAATTTGCTTTTAGTCTTAACAGTTTCCTACAGTTTTTGTGTAAGTCGGATTGCACTTTTTGCGAAACCGTACTCGATCAAGCGCGAATTTCGTCGCATCGATTTTTATTAAATCACTCGATTGCCGACAAAATAATCCCGTGATATCAGGTCCTCGATTTCTTCCCAATTAAGCGGATTCGACGGCCAATAATTTCGTTAAGATTTTTTCCAGTCACAAGTACCGGCTTAATGATCGAAACGCGATTGAACGGGGAATATTACTCTCATTTACAAAGATCCGTAACTGCCCGATAAAATGGTCAACCGCGAAATTGGCACGGTCGGACGAACGCGAATTCCGCAAATTCCGTCGCGATCATTAGTCGAAAGTCGCGTCGATAAACTTGAGCGCGTGGAGCCGAAATAAAGTATCTTGCGAAACGTCGGCGGAACAATGCCCGAAAAGCTAATTCGATAAACTCTTTATAAGTGGACGGCTCGCTTTTATTTTGCGCGCAAAAATTGTAAATTTTCGGGGTAAAAGCTTGATTTGGTTTGCAGATTAATTTGCTTTGCGACCGAAATGGCTAAATTGAATTTGCGAGATTTTTAAATAAAAGTAACCGCCGGGCGTTGTCGGCCGAAAATTCGTTTCGGCCGTTTGTTTTTTTCTTTTGTATTTATTTATTTCCCGTTTTTTTGTGCGCGTCCCGAAAAAAGGTGTGTACCTTCGTTGCTATCGTATAAATGACGTTCGTTGTAAAAACGATTCGTCGTGTAAATATTTGCCCGTTTCCGAAGCGGGAACGGCGACTTGCGTAAATGATTGATCAGCGGATTTATTTGGAGCGCCGCGCGGATCAAAGTTAAAATTAATTAGTCGCTCAGGGCGACGCAAAAATATCGCCGCAGAATGGAACTGCAGAGTGAAGTAATTAAACACGCGACTCGAAACATTTGACTCGCGCAAACGCACGTGCAATCTTCTTTGCCGTGTAATAAGTTTTATAATTAAATATTTATAAAAGCGTCCGGCGGACAATCGCCACAAAAAGGCGCCGTTTCAGTGGGGATTTCGTCGCTCGCGGCCGAACGGCGTTTTATCTTCGCTCGAATGGCGCTTTTGAGGCGAGTGTCAGTCGGGCGATTATTAAACTTAAATTTTTAATGACAACGTTGACTTTAATTCTCATTACAGCACCGTAGTCGGCGGTAATTTATGCGCCATAAAAATTCATGTATGCGCTGTTTGCCCGCGCATTTCAAATTTCACGGAATCGTCGATAAGAATTTGACAAAACGAACGAAACGAGTACTCGTTATCATTACCATTATTATGAAATTAGAAACGTCGGGAAATTGTCGGGACTAAGAGGCAGTGGCTCGGTGAAAATGGAACATGTGAAATGTTTAGGGTTGGCGAAAAGTCGGGAAAAAGTTGGAATTGGTTGAGTGGTGACAGATTGGGGAAAAATTAATTGTTTAATTACTGCGGTATGTTTGAGCGATTTTAGAGGAATTATTTTACAATAAGTCGAAAGTGTTAAGATAAAAATAAATTGTAATTAATTTTTAACATAACATTTTTAGAATCCATATCTGAATATCTTCTGTAAGTTTGTCTCTAATTAACTGAAATTTATTAATTATAGACAATCGTAGACTTTGTATATTTGTTTAGGAAAAGATGTCCTTATAAACAAAGGATTTTCGATATGATGTTTTCTGGTCCGAATCTATCTGCTTTAGTAACAAAGTTCTGTACCCAAAGTTTTGTCTCCAAACTTCAAATCTTGGAAAAAAATCTTGAATGACTTCGAAAGTGATATTCTGTGATTTAAGTAAAAATCAAGTTTTTTAAATCCTACATTTCCCAATTATACGGCAACGGTTGGTTGAAAAAAAATTCATCCAACTATTTAATTGCTTAATAATCGGTTTAACAACTTATAATGGTTGCTTCAAGTAACTATTTTTTCTAATGGAACATGGACTTTTTTATTCTTCAATGATTTCTCTAAATTATTCATTTCGCTATCTCGATCAAGAACCCAACAAATGATATCATAACACTTCTACAGAGGAAAAATAAATACTATTTAGAATTACAATGGGCACAATGTTAAATCACAATGCTGAATCAACATGCAAATCTAAAAACTACCTTAACTGCATGATACTTCAACGTTGTGAGCTTAGTTTTTGTTAATAAAAAAAATATGGGCAATAATTTCGTCACAAATCAACCATAGCGAGAATCTGCAATTATGGGAAAATATGTCTCGCTAATGAATAATAAATTTTAGTCATGCATCTTCAGAATTAATGATTTTTCATGTTTTTCCGTTTTGAAATACGTAAAATTACGAAAAATCATTAATTTTGGAAATGTGTGACTAAAAATTATGATTTGTTAACCAGAAATATTCTCCAAAAAATCCAGATTCTCGCTATGATCGAAATCTGGATTTTTTGGAGAATATTTCTGGTTAACAAATCATAATTTTGATGAAATGATTGTTCATATTTTTTTTATTAACGAAGACACTAACTCCGTGGCAGCAGACTTGAGACATCACCTTAACATCGAGGTTCATGTTATCCGAATCATTTTAATACAACATCGTTCAGTGTAAGATTATCGTTACAAGATTAACATGGGAACTCATTAAATTTCGCCACGATATCCGATGCACATCCATCATTTGTTCCCGTGTACAACATCAATTTTTAGAAATCCCAATTTATATTATTCTCACAATCGTATACAAATAACATCTTCCTCAAACACCGAAAAAAATTTCGTTGGTTCAACTAAATCTTTGATTTATACACTACTAACTAAACCTCCTAACTAAACTCCTGACCACTAACTAAACTAACCTAATGTTGTTTAAATTAAGTAAACACTCAATTGATTCTACCATGTTTGTAAGTTTCTGCAACAAACTATGCAATTTCATTTCAATCAACCATTTTTCTGTCTGCCCAATTTTTTCATTTCATCTCGCCCACAAACCAAAATCGACCCAAACCTCTCTCTCTCCCTCTCTCGCTCCCTCTTTCCCCCAACGAACAACCATATCGCATTAGCCCCAAAGTATTAACGCCGGACCACATAATTACGTCACCCGAGTTGATTACCGCGTACTTTTGCAAGCACGAAAATCGCGTACTTCATTGTTCGGTCGCAGACCCGTTTTTCGCCGAACGGCGGCGCGTTTGCATTTTCCGATAGCCCGGCGCAAAACAAACAGTGATTCATCGGCCGGCTCATTTGAATATCCGCGTTAATAAGTCGCCGGGGCGAAAAGGCGCCCGGGTCCTTGACTTATCGGACGCGTGCATCGGGTATCTTAACTCGATCATCCCGAGTCACGGAAGCGCGGCGCGGATATTAGCATAAGTAGCCACGGCACTTGCGACGATCGAGCGAGTCGCGATATTGATCGCGCTCTCCCTTTCACGCGACACACGCGGAGAGCCAACGGTTGCGGCCTTTTCACGAGGGGATTTGCAGACGGTTTCGATGATTGGGAATAATTGGTTAATCAGTTTGGCGGTTCGGAGTGGAGGATGAGAGTTTCGTTCTAGAGATGAAATAAGCTCAGAGAAACATCACAGTATTTACTGTGATATTGTAATTTGTATTGTAATTTTAAAATATATACTGTAATATTTTATTTTATATGAAGTTTTTAATTGCCAGAGGTTTCAATCTAGACATCAATCATGATGTCTGGTCTAAGTAACTCAAATTTTAACTCTTTTTTATTAAAGTTTATTTTTTCAAATAAAATGTCTTTATTTTACATCGTTGCAATCAGCATTTTCAATTCGAACACGATTATTTTATTCGACATCTCTTTGATCATGAATCCTTTCGAAAAAACAATTTTTGTACAGTTTACAACCGGGTAAATGTAACCAAACATCCACTTTGTTAAAGTAAGAATTTAGTTTGAATAATTGCATTCTGTTAGCTAGAAAGGTTTAGTCTGACATAACCTAACTTGTTTGCTGAGTGTATGCGGGCGAAAGTTCCGAGTTAAAAGTCTGTATGTTACCGAACAACGAGAAAGAAGTATCGCGGAATGGAGATCGTAAAATTCTCTAGATGCTGATTGGCTGAAACGAATGTGTCGAGTACGGATGTTTCATTGGTTGGAATGGCTTGGCATATGGTATTGTAAAACAGTTACGATATCAGATAACGGTATAAGAGATAGTGATGTATATTGTTCTCTCGCAATAGTTTTCTCAGTGTACCATTTGAATGCAAAGGAAGCGAAAAATGTCTTAGAATCAACAAACTAGAATTTAGTGCAGATTGTAAAGGAAACACTTTGAAAACAAGTGTTTTATTAAACAATTTACAAGAGTCTGAGAGAAGTAGAGTTTGACTACGTAACTATATGAAGATATATTTGTCCTTTTGCATTTCATTCTTTTTATCTTATTGGTGTTTCTCTCGTAACTATGTTAAATTTAACATGGCAGAAGCTATTAATATGAAAAGGTCTAGATATTATGATCAACTTTGAAATTTAAAATGCAACTTAACTGGAATTTACGTTTCTTATCTTACAAAATTTGTAGGTAAGATTGTGTCTAGGATTTGTGGTTGGGAAGGATTTGTATTATGCTTTAATTTTCCTAAACATAACCTCTACATGTAATCTAAATTAACATTGTTTTACTACACTGTTTGATGAAAAAAGTATCGATGAAGTCGATACTTTTTTACCAGCAAAGTAATGAAACATCACCAATTTTGTGTAACCCAGTTTCGACATTATTATCGAAAAGAAATTTCATATAATTCTTTCCGGCGACGTGGACGAACAACATTCCTCGTGTTCGCGAAAAGCGCGCGTAACTGCATGAAATTAAAAGCATATTTAAATATTTTCTGTTAATGAAATACCACGTGCCTGAACCGGACGTGAAAAATGAATGAATAATCCGCATAGCTAAAAAAACGCATTTCCGAGAGAAAATGGGTTACGTCGTTCGCGCGACGCCCGTTCGATTCGCTGAATGTTTTATGGCCTATTATCGGAGCTGTAAATAATTTTTGCAAAAACAACGCAACGTTTGTTAATTACGCCGCGAAAACGAAAAAAGACGAGGCAATAAACAACTCGCTTCCAATACGGGAAATGCACGTCATTTGCACGAAAACCGATTTACCAAGAACACCTCTCTCCATAAAGGAACAATTTTCCGAGTGTATCAAAACACACTGCCATTTCGATCTAAGAAATTGTACCTCCGTGGGCCGAATTCGAGGTCACTTTTCCGGCAATTTATAAGAGACGGGCGAGACAGCGCGGCATATCGTGAAACGATTGTATAGGTGTCGCGCGGGTGCCAGCGAAAAATCGAAAAAAGAGTCGAATGGAACGTCGCTGTAAATTTCGGGTGTGCACTTTATCACGCGTAATATTATAATTTACGTCGGCGCGATAAGACGAGATTACGTGCCGTCGGACGAAACGTTTGTCGCGCGGAATTGTTTGTAATTGCGACAGGGACGAATGGGAATGATAATGCCGAAGCGAATTTCAATTTCGCCGCGCACGAGAAAAAAAGGGAAATAATCCCGGCGCAAGATGTATTATAGGCTACGAGCGAAATTCGGGAAGTTTGAAGTAGTTGTGCTTATAAAATCGCAATCCCGGTGATGTATGCCGACGGGATTTATGATATTAACTATTGCGGTGTCAGGTGCTGAAAATTACGGAATTAAAAGCGAATCTTTTACAAAGTTTTCGCACGCCGCGCGATTTATTGTAATAGATGAAAAATCCCGCGCTGCAGCGGATGTTGATAAATTAAAAATCAATGGCCGTGATGTTTTCCAAGTTGGAGCAATTTGCGAGTGCGAGATGTTTTGCAGTTCGACGCTGTGCTTCGGGAAATAATGAATTTCGGAGTGACAAAAATTCGAATCGTACGTGGCCCGGTTTTGATGATTGCAAATTGGAGTCGAATATCGGACAGTCGTTGTTTTAATACCCATAAAACCATGCTGTGAGAAAAGCAGTACACATTCTAAAGAAAGTTATAGTAAGGTAGTAGTAAAATACTGAAAAATTGTATACCCTGGAAAAAATATTTGATAGAAAGGAATAGAGGAAGAATTTTAAAAATGCAAATGAATGCCAGTTTTCAATTCTTTTTCTATTCGTTTCTATTAAATATTTTTACAGTGTACTTTAAGATATTCACTGAACTGGTTTTCATTTAAATCATATTGAAAAACAATCGAAACTTTCTTTGAAAAGTTAATATTTAGATATATTTTTGCCAGCAAATAGCCAATCAGATAACTGTGTATTGTATACATTTGAACATAATTATTACCTCAAAATTTATATGATATCGTTCTGTTAATAAATACCAATTTGAATATGAAAAGACTTAAGATATTTCTAAAAAGGACTAATTATTTACAGGTGAAATGAGTTGAAATGAACGATTTAATTTCGCAGAGAGAACCATTTTTCCGTGCAATGTAGTCACTAATGGAAACTAAGTGTGGGTCCGAGTTGAATTTCTGTTAGGGTTAATTCCTTAGTTGAAATTACATTCGTGATGAAGGAAGGCCGAAGGAATTAATTTCGGTCTACCTTTGATCCAGCCTTAATTTCTTCCGCAGCCTGTTGATATTATTTCTGTTACCCGTTTAATATCGCGTTTTGTTGATTCTCGCGGAACGCACGCGTGTAAATTCGTACACGTTGCGTTAACCTCGCGATAATGACTTTTGTCGCAAATATTGACTCGAGCGTCAATATTTTCATTGTCATAAATAACGCTATTTATGACAATGAAAAAGATTTTTGTTTTATTTTTTGCGCGGAAAAGAATGAGTTAATTTTACCTCTCGTTTTTCCTCAGAACTCGGCGACTCATTCACATATAAAATAAAAGTTAAACACACTTTGCATAATGTATTTCGTCCGCGCGGGAACACCGAGCAACTAATTTCACATACAAAACTTGTTTGTTGCGCCGAACAAATTTCTTGTCAGAAACGCGGACCTTTGTGTATGAATCGCAAAACGTGATTATGCACGTGTGCAAAAACTTATTGGAAAACTTTATTACACACTCTGTTACTTCGCAAAGTTACTGCACAACTCGGGCATTCTCGAATTTAGAACAATGTACGGCGCGTCTAATTTCTGCGTTGCGATAGAGGGCTGACGAGGGAATTCGAAATTCGAATTTTTTGTGAGCTTTTGCGATCATCAGGTCAATAGAAACAACGCTGTTAAATCTGATATGTTTAACTAAAATATCAATAACACACTGACAATTAATACCACTTTAAATATAATAAGTTAATATATAATAATGTATAGGGTAACCTTAAATAAGAAAAAGCTGCTTTATTATATAAGTAGAACAGTTTACTTAAATATATATAATACAGCTATTACCGTTTGTTAAGAATACAATTTGAGATTTGAGTTTTCACTCAGTATGTTGTATTTGACAATAAAATATTAGTTGGATAAGTCTATTTTTCAATCAATGCTATTTTACGTTATGACTATTAAATCTCATAATTTTCCAAATATTAGTCATATAGAATTGAAGAATCTTATTAATGATTAATAGTAATCCAATTATCAAATAAAGATTTGTAACACTGTAAACGTGCATCGATATATTAAACAAATTTAATAAAATAAATACATCATTAGTGCTGTAATTTATAATGCAGACATTATTTAAATTTCAATATTTAATAGGCATCTCGTTTGATTAATATTATTTACATTTGAATACAATCGAAGTATCTGATGAATTGAAGGGCCACGGGCAATAACAGGATTTGCGCTCGGCGGGCCTCTAAATACAGACAACCGCCGCTGTGATGAT
>JABFPB010002666.1:0-19344 GCA_022817645.1 Ceratoteleas bidentatus | reverse complement strand
AAGTACAAAAAACACTACATTTTATTTTATGGCTATTTTTATATTGTAAAAGGTACAATATAAAAATAGAATCTGTAAAAAGTTGTATGAAATACCAATTGTTCCATTGAATTTATTAAAAAAGAAGTTAGCTTTAATTGTATTAACTGACATTTTAATAAACATTGTTTTCGTTCGCTGTGTTATGGAACAGAAAAACCAAAGTTCATCAGGCACATGAAGCGTGAGACACTAAGCGATTATGGCTCGATGTTGTCGTTGCATTGTGATGTGGAGGGTGTGCCGTCGCCGAACATCAGGTGGTTTAGAAATGCAGAGCCAGTGGACCATTTATTGGGAACAAGGTTTGTCGTCAGAGTAGTCGATGTTTAGTTTTCATTTAATCTGAGATAATTGATTGCGGAATTGAAAAAGAAAAAGAAAGTATTATCAAATAAAAAAATTTAACAGTTCTGAAATTACTTAAAAACTTTAAACACTTATTAACAATAATATTAAATTTTTCAATTTCAATTTTAATTTTAATATTATTTTTAAGTACTAAAAACATTCTCGTTCACCTTCCTTGAAAGTAAAGTCAGAAACCTTCGTACTGCAAAGGAAGAGTAACAGAATTAAAAATCACAAAAATAATCCATCAAATCCCAAATCCAAAATTCAACTTCCTCTCTTAAAAGACTTCCAATTCATCTCCTGTCAAAATAGAATAAATCCATCTCATTTCTCAAAATTGCTCGAAGATGCTGATTTGAGACTCATTTACATTGAAAATCGAAAACAGATGGAGATCAGGTTGTGCATAATTATGCCATACGTGAAATAAGACCACGGATTAGCAGTATTAAGTTACCCAAAGGAATGCTACACTTGCAGCCAATTATAAAGATCAAAGGGTCACTGTGACCTTTGACCCGTCATTCTTTCGCAAATGCAGCTTTGATATCCGGGTCACATTTTCAGTCATTGCTGTTTCAGTTGTTAGACACTAAATTGAATGAGTTGAATAACGTTGACTTCAAATCCCTTTCGCGTCTTTTCTTCCGTGAAATTGTTTTTCCTTCACCTGCAATATTAATCTCAAAAATGGCATTATCTAAAGTACCGGCGTAATAAACAACAATATCAACCCAATGGAAAACCTTAACCACAATTTTCTGTTACGGACGCTCGAGCATGTTCCGTTGTACATATTATTACCTCATTTCTTGTACTACAAGCACGTGATTCGCGTGATCACGATGTTACCCGCTACATAATGCGCATAATAAATATTATCCATCTGAATCCAAGTCTTTGAATATCAAATCACCATCGACACCAGCACATTCATTTCCTTATGCAATTAACTTGCACAAATCAAAAACCAGATAATCATACGTTTGAATGAACTAATTGCCTAATTAACAAATTGGTTTGTTCTTATAAACTCAAAGTTCAGTTAGAATAATACATGAAGAGAAAGGTTTCATTACAAATTATTGAGTGTTCAATAAAAAGTAATGAACTCAATAGTAAACTGGGAATAAATTCCAAATGTAAATAATTTTCAGATTTACTCAGTTTTAGTTCAATATTTGAAATAAAACATTTTTTGAAAACTAATTTGAACCCACTAAAAATCTGTTACCTTTGATTTAGAAAAATAGAATAACTAACTACAAATAAAAACAAATATAAATATAACAAATGAAAAAGAACAGTTTCATTCAAAATAGAAGTGCCAAAAATTAGCTTAAAGTGACTACATTTTAAGATTAGATTTTGTTTCAAGTTAAGATTTTGAAACACCACAGATCTTTTTTGTCAAATATTAAAAACACAATGTTCCAACTTCCTTTTATTTATATTTCAATTTAACACAAACAAATCCTAAACATCAAATAACTAATCCAAATCAACTACACTGGAAAATGACCAAACCTCTTAAAATAAGAGGTTTTATCTTTTTCCAATGCATCTTCCAAGCCCATATGCATCTTCCAAACACTAAATTCCCTACCCCAAAAAATTCTCCATTCCAAAATCCCACTTATCGAAAATCCGCGACTGATCGATTTCAGGTACAAGCAGGAAGAAGATGGCTCCCTAACGATAAAGAAATTATCCGTGGAGGACTCCGGCATGTTTCAGTGTCTCGCGTCGAACGAGGCGGGCGAGGCCTCCAGTTCAACGTGGCTCAAAGTCAAGAGTGAGTATGACTTCCGCATGTCGCCGCGATAAGCATCGGTTGCCTCAACTGTCCCGAAAAAAGTGCCGAAACACGCGGCTGTAATGACCAGAGCGTACGGATTTGCGAATGACACTGTTGGAATGCTGTTTGTTTGCCTGTGTCGCGCGTAAACACGTGTGCTGATGATTGGTGTTTTTCATATGACGGGCGCAGAGAGTGTCGGTACCGAAGTGCCGAGGAACCGGGCGATTCGCAGGGCGGCCGGTTATAATGTAGTCAGAGTGCGCGAGTCCGACCGCCGCTTTCATTTCTCTCAGTACCCAGACAGTAAGGATACTCAAGTCAAGTTTTTCGACGTAATGCCATTTCATTAAACACGCCATAGCAGGGTGACGCCAAGCGTGTCACCCTTAGATGTGTTTCCTCAGGCACCTGCTTGGATTGTTTTGTCACCTTACTTTTTGTTTCGGCATGCGAGAGTCACGTCGAGTCGATTTTCAGGGATGTTGAATTATTGCGGTTGTGGAATGTGGAAGATTGGAAAAAGGAAGACAGTTTTTCAATTTTAAATGAAAAAGATAAAAAAACAACTTGCTACTGTAAGACGTATAATCCCTAACAGACACACCTCTAAATCACGTAGATTCGACGTGGAATCCACGTGGAATCTACGTCCGACAATGGGAAAAGGGTTATTTAATGGTTCAAACATTTATTTATATCTTTCAAATCGAATAGATCAAATAATTCCATCCTTTTCCTAAAGTAATTCGCAATGAGATTCTAATTATTGAAATCCAATTCAATGAAAAGTACAGTTTTCTACAAACTAACGATTCAGTTTATAATGGTTATTGTTCCTGACATTATTTCATTTTCCAAGTACAATTACTTAATATGAAATCCAACACATTCATTAATGCTAAACTTAAACCGTTTTACTGTTTGTTAATGGAATGGTACTAACATAAATATTAATTTCACCACGTTACAAGATTGATTAGTCAAAGCATGTGTAACTTGTAAATAAGTTCCTCAGAGTGGTGCATAAAGGCTGATTCTCAACGATGAGGTTAATTAACTGAAGCGGTAGAAATAAGTTTACGTAACTAACTACTTCGTTAACGTTATGAAGGTTCAAATTATGTAGAAGAAAAGTGGTTAAAGTGGCCCAGACAGAAACGACACCGTCATTACCTCCAACAGATGGCGCTGTCGGCAGTTGGTCCGAGTTAGGATACCTTGTTTTCAAGAAGTATCAGCTTACATGCAATTTGTCGATAAAGTAACGGATCCTATTCTTGTTTATAGCGACTAATTTCAACTTCGATGAACATGTACTTCCACGAGATCCCAGTTCATAACAGCAATAATTCAACACGATATAATTGACTCGAGCTGTTTTATTTCATCAGCTTTTCCAAAATACCATTTCTTTTATGCCCGAGAAAAACCTAGGTTTTCGATTTTTAAACTTAAGCCAATCAACAACCATTTTATTTGCTTGAACATTTAAATCCAAACATACAAAGTTGTTTGGCAAGTAATTTTCCCAAATAGTTTTATTAAATGTGTGTGAAGTAGTTTTCTGTGTGAATTTGTGTGTTTTGTATAGTAGTAGATTGAATTTGCCTTGTTTTTGTGTTGACTATCCAAACTACAAAACGATTTTTTCTCGCGCATAATTGGCTAACTTTTTCTATTGATCCAGTGAGTCGTAAAATCAGAAAATCAATTCATTTGGAACAAATTTAGTAATTTAATCATAACTAAATATTTTATTTGAATGAAGTCCATTCAAATAATTATTTACTGAAGGCAAAATGACTCCGTTTGTACCCACTGAATTTTTGTCTGAATGCACTGTAAAAAGTGCACTAGAAATACATAAAGTGCAATTCATTTTCATTTTACAGTTTTATTTCTACATTAAAACACAGATTGAAATTAAAACATTTAAATTGAAACGTTATACTTTTACTGTGAAATTTCAGTGAAACTTTATATCAATTTCCTTCACTTTTTTACAGTGTAAAAACGACTCAGGTGCACGACCCTAAACGTTTACTTGCAATTAAAAACGTAAACTCGCGCGAAATCTCATTCGCAGAGAAAAAAATTGTCATATCGTCCCAGAACCTCGCGCTCATTAGCAACGAAATCGCATCGTTTCACCGGTTTAACCCCGTTACATCAGATTCGCGCTGAAACGGCTTATTGAGCGACGAAACGGTAACTTAAAAGGCCATAAATATTAACGCGCGCAAAAATTGAAACAGATTTTCCGCGATGCCGATCCTTTTGTTGCGCGGCGCTATCTAGATCGCCATTTTCATAAACTTTCCATCGGAATTGATGTTAATGGAAAATCGCGCATAAATATGAATGAATGTAACCGAACGTAATGGAATTGTCGTAATCGCTGCACCGATGAAGTTCAGCTTCATCTCAGCTCCCTAATCGCCATTGTTTAACGCGTCCGCGATCTAACAATTATGATAATTATTTCGCGAAATTGTAACACATGCGTGTCTAGCATATCCTACACTAAAAAAAGAAAAAAATTGTTTTCATTGATTCAGTAAAAATTTCAAAAAATATATATTCTAAATTTTTACTTTAAAATTAATTTTTATAATGACATTTTTATCATTTTAATCATTTCTTCCGAAATGAGAGTAAAATTAGAGGTTATGTTTCAGTCAAACATGGTGTAATGTTAAAGTGGGACTTTTTAATTAAATATAATTGCAACTGAATTGCAGTGAATATGATTTAAAATGAAACCATTTTTTACAGTGTAATGATACTGAAGTTCGCGATATTGGGTGTGAACGAGTAACGGGTTCTCCGCGATTGACCTTTTTTTAACGTTTCCCTGCAGATATGCATGTCAAGTTTCCGTTTGCGATTTGAAATTCCTCCGCGATCACTCGGAACACAATTTGATTGATTAACGAAGAGCCTCGTTATTGAATCTATTAAACTTTCCGCGTAATTTGGCTCGAGTACACTTAAGAGCCGATCGAGAAAAAATTTGTTGAGTGGACATTAGGGGATAATAGGTTTGAGATAATTGTGCCGTTATGTTGTACAGTTTTTATTTGGCGTTTTATAATCATTGAAGGGTCAATTTGGTTTAACGTTGACTCTGGAATGTTTCAGTTATGAGTGATCGATGGTTCTGTCAGTGATAAATGATTCAGTGATTGATAACGAATTTATAATTTTTTTAAATACATTTAAGGAGACACACCAGTGAAAATCAATTTAAAAAATCAACTGTAAGTTAGAATTATCAGAATTGTAACTTTGCGTATCATATAAACAATAAAATTTAAACGCCAAATTTACAATTATTTTTAAATAATTTTAACACAAACTTGATTTTTTACGACTATGTCTCCTTAAAGTGTTATTACATTAATATGTAAGGAAATTCTAAGATATTTGTTACTCATATCTTTCACAAAATTTTGTGATATAACAAAATTGCAAAGAATTAGCAATAAAAGAAACTTTTTTAAAAATAATCTAGACCAATAACTGACCCTGACCATTTTACACCAGAAAAAGTCGATCACTTCTGACAAACCGCCAATCTCGAAATCTTTCTGTCACTGTTTTTTGCACATTTCACATACTGAAGTGAAAATAGATATGACCTCACAATCGACGTGTCTGGATCAAGCACAATTTTTGTCGGTTCGAGAGGCCAGATGTTGAGATATTTGCATTGTTATGTTGTCTTCGCAGCATCGACGCCCATTTTGGAGCGGGGCCCGCAAAATCTGACCGTTTTGGAAGGGATGGACGCGAAACTGACTTGCCGCGCGGTTGCGGCGCCAGCACCCAACACCGCTTGGATGTTAAACGGTATACGCAATTTTAATGTCCAAACGCTGAGCGCACTGTTCTGTTAGATTTAAGTTTATCGCGCGTCTTAAATTCGATTCGCCAACAGACGTCGCGAAATTCAGGCACTAAAAAGTACATCAAGTCGTCATAAAAGGCTCGTAACTTTTACATTATAAACTTTAGTTTGAATCAATCACGAGAGGAATCAATCAAAAAACGATTTGTATATATTTATGCCAAGTTAGATTACGTATTTTTCATTATTTGTCTAAACATTGATTAACTCAGACAATTAAATTAAACTTCTACTAATTTTTATCTTGACTTATTAGCGAACTTTTAATTATAATTAATACATGTGAATTTAATTAATCAAAATTAAGATTATATGTTTATTTGGATTAAGTCGTTTTTTAAGCCTTAAGTTATTTAAAAAAAAATTTTTATTATATCTTGGCTGATATTTGTTTTGGTGAATTAATTGTTTTTTTTTGTATATATGAACCTGTTTATATATAGAGTTATTTCTGGAGAATGCGTGTGCTGATATTTAATTAATCGTCGTAGATACTATACCTGTGGATATAGCCGGAAGGGTACAACTATTGGACGGAGATCTTCTTATAGCCGCCGTTAAATTTCACGATGCCGGGAAGTACACTTGTATCAGATCCAACGAAGCGGGATCAGTTAATGCGTCGGCTTACGTTTCCGTACTTGGTGATTGTCTCAATCATTTCATAAGTTAAAAGCGAAGGAATTTGTCGTGCAGATGGTTTGCATTTCATGTTGTTTTCAACGAAGAATCATTGGACATTCAAGTCGTGTGATTCCTATCATACATTACTACATGACATTTGATTGCTGAATTCGCAAAAGAATTCAGACGTTGATTTGTACATTGAACTAAGTTTGCAAATTATCCTCAACCATAGTTTTTGTGTCTTTCTTCTTTCATGTTATTTGAAAAGTATGTTAGTTTTGTTAGTTGCTTGTTACATTATCTTTCTTTTCGAAAATATTTCCTAGTGTGAAGGTTTGGATTTCTGATATTAGATCTGTAAATATAAATACAAATAGTACTTTAGTGTTCCCACCTTAAAAAGGGCATATTTTCGACTGTTGAATGTAAAAATATTAAGAATTTTTTAATGAAATATGTATATAATTCTTCTAATATAAATTATTTTATTTTTAACCATAAATAAAATCAAAAACTTTGTTACCAGTAGGAGGAAACAATATTTTTAATCAACTGAGAATTTCTTCAGTTTGTCTTTCATTTTTCAAAATGTATAAAGTACTCTACAATTTCATCACAGAATTCCCAAACCTGCTTGCAATTCTAGCTTCTTTCACATTTGGAAGTCCCCGTAGACCCCACGACAATTCTTCTGAAAACATAAAGTTTCCTCGAAAACAAGTCCTCCAACTCCCCAAATTAACCCGCAATTTGTTGTTTGTCCGATCGCGCGCAGCACGAACACAAATCATCCAGCCGCCGGAAGACCGATCGCTCGTCCTCGGCGACACCGCTGAGCTGCAGTGCAAAGTGTCCAGCGACCCCAGCATGAAGTACTACATCGCCTGGTTCCACAACGGGCAGTATGTACAAAATAAAATACGATCCTGACAAATGATTTATTTTAATTGAAACGAACATTTTATTATTTTCATTGCATACATCTTTTAGTGGATTCGGATGGAGAAATTTATTTAGAAAATTGCATTAAAAAAATCATATTGTAAGCTTTTCATCCGAAACTTTAATTTAAAATATTAAACTTCGAAAACTTGATTTAACAGTTAATATTATAAAATATAAAATCTCATTTAAAAAATAATGAACACGCTATACAAAATTAATATCTTGTTTTTAGTCTAAAACTAGTCTATTCGAGTAAAACTTCTATTCTATTAAGTCCTAAACATTTTTTCTATATATTTCCCTCCTAATTCTACAATTTCTAAACATTTTTTTATATCGCTTTATTAGAATTATAGACACACGCGCCAGTCAACGTCTGAAAATGCGTCACGATGGTACCCTGGAGATCGTCGCGGTTCGCGCATCTGACGTTGGCGAGTACACCTGCGCCGTGGAATCTCCGGGCGGAAACGAGACTCGGACTGCCCGGCTCAGCGTCATCGAGCTTCCTTTCCCGCCGATAAACGTAGTAGCCGCGCGATTAGAACGGATCTCGTTGCGCACCATCAACGTATCCTGGGTGCCCGGCTTCGATGGCAATAGTCCCATCAACAAGTTCATTGTGCAGAAATTGGAAGTCAGAGAACTCGGTACTGGTTGAACTTAAATTTCAGACCTCATTGAATTTTATCAATGCTAGAATGGCATATATGTTGGAAACTAATCCGGAAAAATAGATGAGTTTAAACTCTGATATGCCATTAAAAAAATTAATTGAAATAGTTTATATAATAATATAATAGTTTATATAATGTAATAATTAAAATTGATTAATTTATTGATTAATTTATTAGAATCGACTGTTATCTATTTCTCAGTATTATGTAACATTTCTCAGAAAAATTGGCAACTTTTACAGAGTTAAACGCAAGGTAAACGACTGAATAACTAGTTCTTACAAGCAACCAATCATAATATATTAATATTATAGAAACGTTATTGAACAATTGTTTACTTAATCGCTGGAGTGGAAAGCCGGGTTACAATATGTAAAGCAAACCACTCAATCAACAACTTTCTATTATAGGCAGCCAATCATAACAAGCTTCACATTATAGAACCTCGTTAACTCGTTGTTTACTTCGTAATCCGTCATCTGTAAAATAATAGTACAATCGTAACTTCCGTATCTAGCTTCATATATTTACATTTCTCACCTATTCTAAACATAAACTCCTGTATCTTCCATGCACATCTATAACAACTATCCCATACTCATATATACTATTTTTTGAAAAATCAGAAACTAATAGATTCATATAAAAATAAATTAATTTATATTTGCATATATAAATGCATATCAAACAGTTGAATATGTTTTTACAAATTACTCTTAATATTTATTTGTTATTATTAATTTTTTTTATTTGTCGGGACTTAATTAAATTTTAATGAGACTAAAATAAATAAACAGAATTATAAAACTATAGCAATTTTGACAAAATTTTGGACACTTGACAAAGATTTTGGTCAAAAACCACGTAGGTCCAAATAGCGGAATCCAATTCGTTTTTAATGGGTTTCTCCAACAGATAATCGAACACAAACTTTTTTTCTATTAACGTACTACACATTTAATACACCTCCGACATACATAGCATAACTTGCACATACCAAAACCGCCAACACACTTAAAGAGGTTCGATAACTAGAAGTTGTTCTGCCCTTTACTGTTTACGTTTTCGAAAATGTTTTAATTAGAATTAAATTTAATTCAGAATTAAAATCCAGAAATAAGATTTTAATTCTAACTAACTTTGTCTTAAATTAAGACTCTGGAGCCTTTAAAAAAAGTCTTAATACAGTCTTAAAATGAATCACTGAAAGAAAAATCAACAAATTTGGTTTACTTTCTTTTGATTCCAAAATGCAACAATTTTTTTCGGCATTATGAAAGTCAACCACCTTTTAAGAAATTATTCCTCGTCTTTCTCAACGTTTCCCAAATTAGATCCAGTTTCATTCATACATCTAAGCAACCTCCTTAATTTCCATCAATCGGCTCAATCCCAAATGTATATAAGTCTCGATTTGTTCAGCTTGGCCCGTGATAAATCACGGCGAAATAATCGAGATAAAAGGTACGTCGCGTCGATTGCGCGGCACAATTAACCGACACCGTTGCATATTTATGAATCGTCCGTTATGCAAATGTCCACGTTGCAGCGACTTAGGAGTGACGCAACGCACTTGTATTTTGCAGGGCCGATACCCGATCTTTCGCTAAACTGGGTCACCGAAATGAACAACATCTCGGCGCAGTGCCGCTGGGTGCTGCTGAACAATCTTAAGGCTTCGACGGCGTATCAGTTCCGAGTGATCGCAGTCAACGGCGTCGGCGAAGGGTCCTACTCCGAGCCCAGCAACGTCGTCGTGTTGCCGCAAGAACGTGCGTTTGTCATGTTTGCTTTCTCGGCGCGAAGAAAATGCCGTTTTCTCAATAACACCGCCTCGTTTGCCACGCAAAACGCGCGACGGTTCTTGGCGAGAAAACTATCTGGATACCCGCGGTGCAATGCTGGATTTCGTACTTTATCGAGTTTTATCGAATGTCGTTTGGAAATGTTTTAAAACGTTTGGTAACTGTTCATTGGGAGGTTGGTTTAATGGGTCAAAAAATTGGTGATAAAAATATCCAGATAGATCGATTATTCTTTAATCAATTAATTGCGAATGGTTTCAGAATTGTTATAAAAATTCTCATTGGAAGTAATAGGATTTAATCGGAAATTTAATATTGCTAATTATATATATTACGGTTTATTATTTTAGGTGAATAGCTTGGGCAATGTCTAAATCCTAAGATATTTATTAATCGTATCGAAGGATATTATTTAAAAAATACATTAAAGAGTTCAAAATACATTAAAAAGTCTTGAGAAATGATTTTATGTGTGCTGTTAGTTTTTGTTTGGGTTCAAAGGAATATTCTGAAAACTGTAGAGTAGAAACTGAGTGAAATATTAGAAATGTTATTCTTTCGAGTTTTATTTGTATTTTTTTGAAGTATTTGAGAATAATGTAGAGTTAATATAGTATAAGTACCGATTTATTTTTCATTTAAAAGGAGAACTTATTTCACAATCAATGCAAGCATGTAACGTTTGCCAAGTACAGTTGAGTGATGTTTGAGGAATTTCATAAAATACAGATAATTATCAACGCGTGAAGGTTACAAAGTAACAAAGTAATGGAGGATATTCAGCAATAAGGTCATTTGGTAATCTTGAGATGATAGTGAACCTTTATTTTTTAACAATCTTCAATCCACATTTTTATAATTATACAAAAACACTTCAACTTGCGCTGAGGTTGTGTTTTTGTATAATTATAAAAATGCATCAAAGTGCCCGAGGCGTAACAACATTCTAAAGGCAAACTACAAAGTCAATCTGAATAGTGATATAACCGATCGTAAATATCAAAAAATAACTTTTACCGCTTAAAAATATTTAATTTATTTAATGGTACAATTTATTTATTAATTCTTCAATTCAGCACAAATTATAAATAAAGTATACATTAGAAAATATTACAACATAAAGTAAGGAATTAAAATGCTTTTATATTTATTTTTATAATTAATTCTTTTATTTAACAATAAATAAAATTGATATCTCCATTACCTATAAGTTGATGAATCTACATATTTGTTAAAAAAAGGTTTATATTAAAATCCTTTAATCCAAAAGTAAAAAAACATTCTCGAGATTTTCCCATATCAAAAAATGCCGAAAAGACCGTTTTATTTATGCCTCAGTTTTCTTAATTAAATATTCCGGTAACTCGACTGCTGGCAAATCTAGCGGAATTAGCGCGATAATTCAATGAACGACTGATGTGCGTTAACCCGATATCTCGACATTGTGCGAATTAGCGCCGTCCGGTCCGCCCTTGGGATTTGTCGGGTCCGCCAGATCGTCGTCGGAAATCATCACGCAGTGGCAGCTTCCGGCCGAAGAGCACAGGAACGGCCACATATTGGGTTACGTGCTCTGCTACAAGCTCTACGGCTATGGCAACGAGACGCCCTGGGCGAGTCACAACATCACCAACGAGGCTCAGAGAAACTTCCTCATCACCGACCTCATCACCTGGAAGGATTACAAAGTCAAAATCGCTGCCTACAATGACAAGGGTGTCGGCGTTTTTACCCATGACTTGAAAATCAAAACCAAAGAAGGAGGTTATTATTTTTATCTATTTATTTATTTTTGCAAAAAATAAATAAAAATCGCCAGTTACAAGAAATAAAATCTTGAATTAGATTCACAATTTTCCAAAATGGTAAAAATCATTTTTGTATTGTGTATTTTAATAAAGAAATCAACACTTCAAAAAAAGTCCATTGTAATCCAGTTACATACATTTATTGTTAATTAATTTTTTACTATGTTATTTATAAAAAATCTTATGAATATTAATATCCGATTTATTTCTCCAGTGCCTGAAGCACCACCAACATCGATACGCGTGCAACCGATAAACTCGACTGCCGTGAAAGTATGGTGGACCCCTCCGAATCCCCAGAAAATCAACGGGATCAATCAGGGGTACAAGGTACAAGCATGGACCGGGGGTAATTTCACGGAGGAGAACGAGTACAAAACCGTAACCGTCGCGCCCAATTTGTTCGACCCCCTGGCAGAACAGAGTGCGATTATTTCGGGACTGCGCAAGTACACGCGGTACAACATCACCGTGCTGTGCTTCACGAACCCCGGCGACGGCCAAATGAGCGTTCCGGCTGAAGTTCGCACCAGCGAGGACGGTGAGCAGAACGATCATCAAGTTATCTGAATTCCATCGGTCGATTTAGGAGCCGTTTCAACGATGGGGTTTTTTTGGTTTTCAGTTCCGGAGAAGGTCGAGAGCCTCCAGTTCTTGAACATCAGCGACAGAGCTCTGACGGTGAAATGGGCAGCACCTAAGGAGATCAACGGCATTCTCACCGGATATCAGCTTAAGTACATGATCAAGGACGTGCCGGAATCGATCAAAGTCGAGAATTTCACTGCAGATGTCACTATGACCAAAGTGGAGCATTTGCAGGTCAGGATGCTACTTCTGACTGGAATTCAGTTGCTATTAAGGATTTTGGATTTTGGTTTCGTTTGGAAATGAAAAGAATTTGGAAGGAAGTCCAAATTTGCATTTATAATTAGCACTTTCAGCCTCTGAAAACGCTGAATATTGAGTATTTTCAATTTTTCAGCCATTGAAAAAGGGAAATATGTGATAAAAATAAACATTTTCAAGTGGATTTCGATCAAAAATTTTTGGAACTGTGAAAATGTTTCTAAAAAGAACCATTTTAAATTGAACGAAAACTGTCTTGTTCTCTCTCCACTGATTACTTAAAGTCACGAAACGTCGATTTCCCTTTTCCATTGATTGAACTTGAAAGTGTAATTTTCGCAATTGTGATTCCAGGCGACGACGCATTACACATTCGAGGTTGTAGCCTGGACGTCGACGGGATCCGGCGCGCCGAACGTCGCGACCATTCAGTCGGGCATCGAGCCGGTACTACCTGAGCCCCCTACGAAATTAGCGCTGTCCAACATCGAGGCTTTTTCAGTGGTTCTGCAATTCACGCCGGGCTTTAATGGGAACGCGTCTATTTCCAAATGGACGGTGCAGGTCGGTGAAAAATTACGTGATGAGTTTGCCGATCGGGTAAATACGTGCGCAGGAAGCGCGCGCGGCGGATAAAAATGCAATTCGTTTCTCAATGGCCGCGGAATGTTTGATTTCCCTTTATCTTTTGTTCGGCTTCGAGGAGCCGAATTCTTGAGATTGCTGCATTTTTGTCTGATGTGTTCATTTTGGTTCGCGATTAGCTTCGGAGTCTGGGAAAAGAATGTCGGGATAGAGATAGGAAAGGTCCAAAGGGTTTTTAAGTTGAATCGGATTTAGGTGAAACGATTAAGTTAGTTCGACTGACTTAGAACGAAGTCAGTGAAGGAACCATTATGATCGTAAAACATTGATATATCTATTAAAAACAAGATGAGATTGTATTTAAAAATTGAAAATTGTCATAACGTAGGAAGAAAATTGACTAGTTTCGGCATTTCTCTCTATATAATAAAAAGATTTGAAGACTGCTAGACCAAATTTATTAATATTTTTGTATTTTTTATTTATTTTGAGGGCGGATTTTACTATGATAGATGATGAACATTGACTGTTGATGATGGTTGATGATTCTTGATGATTTTTTATGATGATTGATGATTCTTGATGATGATGATGATGATGATGATGATGATGATTCTTGATGACTGGTGATGAATGTTGAAGATTCTTGATGATTCTTGATGATTCTTGATGACTGGTGATGAATGTTGAAGATTCTTGATGATTCTTGATTGGTGACGAGTGTTGATGATTCTTGACGATTCTTTATGATTCTTGATGATTCTTGATGATTCTCCATGATTAATGATGCTTGATGATGTTTGATGACTCTTGATGATTCTTCATAATTCTTGACGCCTCTTAATGATTAATGATGATGATTCCTGAGATTGTTGATGATTGGTGATGAGTGAAGATGTTTCTTAGTGATTCTTGATGATTCTTGATGACTCTTGT
Source organism: Ceratoteleas bidentatus (assembly GCA_022817645.1). Classification (NCBI taxonomy): domain Eukaryota; kingdom Metazoa; phylum Arthropoda; class Insecta; order Hymenoptera; family Scelionidae; genus Ceratoteleas; species Ceratoteleas bidentatus. The sequence continues at coordinate 5,008 of JABFPB010002666.1, read as the reverse complement.
TGATTAATGACGATTAATGATACTTGATGATTGATGATGATTCTTGATGATTAATGACGATTAATAATTCTTGATGATTGATGATAATTCTTGATGATTGATGATAATTCTTGATGATTCTTGATGTTTTTTGATGATTCTTAATGATTTTTATGATGATTGATGATTCTTAAGATTGTTGATGATTGGTGATGAAGATGTTTCTTGGTGATTTTTGATGATTCTTGATGACTCTTGATGATTAATGACGATTAATGATTCTTGATCATTGATGATGATGCTTGATGATTCTTGATGATTTTTATGATTATTGATTGTTGATGATTCTTGATGACTCTGATGAAAAGGATGATTGATAATTGATGATGATTCTTGATGATTTTTTATGATTCTTGATGACTCTTGATGACTCTTGATGATTAATGATATTAATGATTCTTGATGATTCTTGGTGATTTTTTATGATGATTGATCATTCTTGATCATTCTTGATGACCCTTACTAATGTTTTTTATACATTTTTATGATGATTTTGTTAAATATATATTTAAAAAAAACTAACCACTTAATTGAATAAAATGTTTATATTCGCAAATAAAATTAAAATTACAATATGATATCATCCCGATATTTTCAAAATTTCAATGCTGTTTTGTAAAAATTCATCATTTGCACTCTATACTTGGCCTACAGGCTTTTATTTATACGAAGTATCTTTTACATTCAAATATATGAACTACTGTGAACGTAATTGTTTAATTATGTACTTTATATGGATTACAATCATCAGTCATCATAAATTATTAAACATGATCAATCGTAAAATCATTCCTTAAAACAGTCTTTGAAATGCACCCTGATAGTAACCTTGAAATAGTAATGAGGTAGTAAGCTTTTATAAATTTAAAATTAATATAACAATTTTTCCTTAATTATTATTCATATTCTAATTTTCTTTTTTAACAAATATTGGGCAGGCGCGCAAACCGCGCCGGGGGGCTAAGCCCCCTTCTCTAATACTATAAACTTGAAAAATCAATCCCCTCAAATTACCCAACATTTTCCTCGTTTTCCTAAATTACATACAATCCAAACCGTCTTCCCTTCTAACAACTTTACGTTCCAACAGGCGCAAACCACGCGAAACAACTCGTGGCACGTGATCTACGAGGTGTCCGAGCCCGAGGCGCGAAAAATCACCGTCGAGGGACTGACGCCCTTCATGCAGTACCGGCTGCGGCTCGTCGCGAACAACGTGGTGGGTCCGTCGAAACCGTCCGAGCCGACGAAAGAGTTCCAAACAATCCAGGCGCCGCCCTCGCACCCGCCGCGCAACGTCACGGTCCGCGCAATGAGCGCGACGGAATTGCGCGTCCGCTGGATCGTAAGAGTCTATAAATACGGCGGCTGCGTTTTTATTTTTTTGTCATTGTCCCGCAGCTTTGAGGGCGCGCGAAAATTTACGCGTCCCGGTTGCGCGTGACGTTGATTGCCGCATTTTTGCCGGCGTATTTTCGAGCCAAATGGTGATGAGCTTCCGCCGATTTTTCAGCCGCTGCAGCAGTCGGAGTGGTACGGCAACCCGAGGGGGTACAACATCACGTACACGGAGGTGCGGAACAACAGGTCGAAGAGCGTCAGCATCGACGACCATACGGCGAACTCGTACGTCCTGGATAATGTGGAGGAATTCGCGTTGTACGAGATTGTAATGAACGCGTATAATGATGTGGGCTCGTCGTCGCTGAGTCTTACGGCTGTGGAGAGAACGAGGGAAGCAGGTAATTATGAGATGGGGGAGGAGGGGGAGGGGTGGGTGGAAATGTGGAGCTATCAGAGGGTGATGTGAAAATCTCAGATGAAAAATTTCCCGTGTTTTGAGTTCCCAAGAATTCCTAAGAAATTGGTCAAAATTCCTCAAATTTCCTAAGAATCCCTAAAAAATTTCTTATGAAATCTTAGGAATTGTGACCGATTTCTGAGGAATTCTTAGGAACTTCAAACACGGGTTGGGAAGCCAAATGAGAAATGTGGGAAGTCATTAGAAATGAGAAATTGTGTGAGAAATCATTGGGGATTCCAAATGAGAAGGAAATCATTAGAAATTCCAAACGAGAAATTATATGAGAAATCATCTGAGATTGCATATGAGAAATTTTTTGAGAAATCAGTTGAGCTCCCAAATGAGAAATCCTATGAGAAATGACTCAAGCTCCTAAATCATTAGAAACTGCAAATGAGAAATTATGAGAAATTTGAGATTCCACATGAGAAATCGAATGAGATTATTTGAGGTCCCAAACGAGTAATCATATGAGATTTTTTCATAGGGTGAAATTTATTGTAAGTGTTATTATAAAACAATGTGAAATTGATCTGGGTTTCGAAACTGTTTCCAGACGATTCTTTGATTGCTTAGAATCTTTTGTGAGATTCTAAACAATATCTCTCTCTGAGAGAGATTGGTTTATGGCTTAATTCCAGACTCGCAGCCAAATCAGTTAATACAATGTAATAGCTGGATAATAATTTCGTTTATTGTTATTTTATGTTAATAATACCATTAAAAATAATAAATGTTAAACTTTTGCATCCTTCTAAGTGAAGTGTAAAAGATTATTGAGAGAGATTAGTTTTTATGTGAGGGTACCTTACATTTCCATTGAATGAAACTATTTTACACATTTTTATTGTGACGAATCCAATAGAATTATTTCAAATCTATTGATCAAATAGGTGTAAAGATAGATTGCCCTGTACAGTGTTACAGTTCAATAATATAAACCGATTCATATATGGTATCAATATAATTCTTTCATCAGGGTTTGAGTCTGGATACAAGTTCGGAATCTGATCATTACAAAGATTGTTGCCAGACTGGAAATACGAAATCACTATAATATAAAAAATTAATAAATTTATAATGTTACTTTAATTATAGTCCCACCTCCGTACCTATGCTTTATAGTTGCATAGAATGTTAATTGAGAAATTCATAACTTTTATACTTAAAGTTATGAAGTTGCTTTTAGTAGCACGTGTCAAATAGATTGTAACACTATTCTTATGCTAATGTTGAAAGTAACTAATTTTATGATTAATATAGAAATACCATTTTATTCAGCTATTAATGAAATGTTTCACCTATTAGAACGTTTTATTAAAGTTTTTTTGTACATGTCCTTATTAAATTAATTTGTACATTTCACTCTGCCTTTAACATTGTATTTATAAAATACTTTCTCACATAATTTACCCTTACTTTGCCACAAATCAAATCAAATGCACTGATAAAGTTAGAACATTCTTCCCTGAAAAGCACATTTACCATTGAGAATAATATAACACGTGAAAATGATTTATTTCATGCATTCTCAGTTCACTCGATAGGTACTGTCCCAAATAAGTTTATTATATCTACATGATTTGTTCGCCATTTGTTCTAAAACCACCATAGAATATCAACAAATATCGTTACATTAGATATCATCAGTTCTAGAAAATATATCTCATAATCATAAGTTCAGTTTGTGTCTAGTTTGTATCGCCAACTTTCGTTTTATTACAATAAACGTATACTAATATTAAATATCTAATCGTTTCAGTGCCTTCCATGGGACCAATCAGTGTAGAGGCAAATGCCACTTCATCCACAACGATAGTGGTTAAATGGGGAGATGTGCCGATTGAGCACCAAAACGGTCAAATCGAGGGATTTAAAGTGTACTATGGGGCAAACAACCGTTCTCCATTCCAGTATAAAAATATCCCAAGCAACTCCACGTTCACAACGACGTTGACAGAACTCAGAAAATATGTTCAGTATCACATCCAAGTCCTGGCTTACACCAGATTAGGAGATGGTGCATTGAGTATGCCTCCTATTCGAGTGCAAACCTTTGAAGACAGTATGTATAATCATTTTTTATATATTATTAAATATATATTAAATTAAAACTGGTTATCATTAATATTAATTAATTAATTAATATTAAGGATGATAAAAAATGCACTAACTGTTTACTGTTATTAATCGAGTTTGTAGAAACAATTTATAATAAAAATTATGTTATATTCAATCGATATAATTTTTTTTTATCAAATCAATAAATTTTATTTCGAATGTTTAAGCTCCTGGACCTCCTTCCAACGTGTCTTTCCCCGACGTCAGTTTCAACACAGCTCGAATAATTTGGGACATGCCAGAGGATCCTAATGGAGAGATTGTACAGTATAAAGTCATGTACCATTTGAACGGAAGTATGAATCGTCAGCTTTCCAAAGAATTCGAAGCAGATGTCAGGACCTTCACGTAAATACTTAATTCATTTGTGTATTTCTATCTAAAAATGCATTTGATTTTAAGTGAGAGTTGACTAATTGTTTTCTTTTCATTTACAGCGCAACGGAATTGGAGAGAGAACAGTATTACATGTTTTCCGTCACCGCGAGAACCCGGTTGGGCTGGGGAAAAACTGCTTACGCTTTGGTTTTCACGACTAACAACCGGGAACGACCGCAAGCGCCATCTACGCCGCACATTGGGAGATCGCAGGTCCAGAGTCGACAGATCACTTTCACCTGGACACCTGGACCTGATGGTTTTGCACCGCTGAGGTGAATTTTACTATTTAAACAATTTATTCTGCATATAATATAATATATAAGAATTCTCAAATTTGTATCACTTGCAAATTGAAGCAATTTATATTGAACTATTATAAATGAAATCTTTATTAAGTGTCTATTTATAAACAATTAATTGTTTTCAGAAATGAAATTGCAATAAGAAAATTGTGAAACTGATTATTTAAATTTAAAAAAAAAGTATGTTTAAAAAATATTTTTAAATTCCGGGAACTAATTACCAACAAAGTTACTATTTTGATTGTATTCTTCAGGGGCTTTACTCAATAGAATAATGATATAATTTTTCTATTTGAATAGTCACAAAAAACGTTGAATATGTTGATTGTAACCTTATTGGAAATTGCAATTTAACTTTTGT
>JABFPB010002665.1:0-19355 GCA_022817645.1 Ceratoteleas bidentatus | reverse complement strand
ATTATTATGTATCGATATATTGCACAAGAATATTTATGATTATGCAACATTTTCAACGATTGGTTTCATTTTATGCTACTTGATTTTGTTTTACTATTTGTTCTCAATATTACTTCCGAAATGGTTGCATTTGTAATGTAATAATAGTAAATAGTAATCCCATATCACACGTTTAACCCTAGATCTAAAAAAAGGCATTTTCCTTTCATTAAATAAAAAAATTCCTTTTTCTTCTTTAGGACGGGAAATGCCTTCTTTTAGTCCTGGGTCGGAAAATGACTTCTTTTAGCCCTAGAACGGAAAATGACTTTTTGGCTCTAGAGCGGAAAATTCTTCCTTTTAGCCCTAGGGCGGAAAATGCTTTGTTTAGGTTCTAGGGCGGAAAATGCTTTGTTTTGGTTCTAGGGCGGAAAATGCTTGCTTTTAGCCCAGGGGCGGAAAATGATTTCTTTTGGCCCCAAAAGAAGGCATTTTCCATCCCAGGACCAAAAGAAGGCATTTTCCATCCCAGGGCCAAAAGAAGGCATTTTCTGCCCTAGGACCAAAAAAGGAATTTTTCGCGCAGGTTTGAAAAAAAGTCTTCGCACCCATTCTCCGGGTTGCAGAAAAAGCTTACTCCGTCCGAAACAGGCGGAACCCTTGGCCGGTTGCCTCACAATTGTGCCCGCGTTTAATTGCCCGCAATCAGGCTCTAATGAATAAGGCGCGCAACGTAGTGCCGCCTTTTTTGCCTAGCGCTCGCGGGACAATTTATTGAACTGCGCGGCGTAAAATACGGCAGCCCTTGTCGTGCGTTTCCTCGACGCGCGCCGCCGCCGTACATGATTGAATATATTCAGCGATCGTGTGAAATTATTTCTGGGCGGCACGACACGACTGAACGGTCGCCGAGCGGGGCCGTGACACACAGAGAGCCACTCCTCGTTATGCAATGCGTGTATAAAGAGAAAGCACGAAGAAAGAACTCTACGGCAAACTACTTTCTCGCAAATGCGATTCGAGCGCCGCGGACGTAACGTAACGACGTTACATAGCGATCATAATTGTGTCGCAAGGTTCGGGATGGCTCGACCCTGGACTCGGAAAAAGGATCGCTCAAATCGGGGCTAAGCTTTAGCATTAGCTTTAGGACATCGGACGGAGATTGGCAAACAATTGTCGATTCGCGCACGTATCAATGTTTTCCTTTTTAAACCATCGAAATTTAATTAAGTGAAAATACTTAATTGGATTTTCCTGAAAAAAATGGATGTGCGCTTTTAATGGATCAGTTTTTGGAATAAGTAACTTTTTTGAAATTTAGCGAGTATTTTTTTGACAAACAATTTTTTAGTGTTTATTTAAATTTTTTGTAGGATGACGTTTAGAGAGTATTTTTGAATATTATTATTTGAAATTAACTTTTAAAATTATTTTTAATTAAATAATTTTTTTTATTTAAGGATTTTTAGATTTTTGCATGAAATTATAAGGAGACAGTTTTTTTTCAGGAAAAACCAATTCTTAAGTGGCGATCCTGCCAGGGTCGATCCTGGCAGGATCGACCAGAATTCGAATGTTATTGATAATTTAACCTTTAGCGTTTTAATTTGAGTCGGAAAAAGGGGAGTAACCAGCTCATAATGGCAAATTCAGCGGAAAAGAATCGAAGGGGTAATTGGGCCGTTCAGCGTTTTATCGCCGCGATCATCAACTGTAACGTGAAATTAATTTCAGATAGGAATTCGTTTTGTTTCTCGAGCGCTTATGTAACGGCCGGTACAATAACCCGTTAAATGCCACGGCATATTTTATTGGCGGCGAGAAGTGGGAAATTGTATAATCGGCAGGTGGAATTGATTTTTTCGACGCCGGTTTCGCCGCGAAAATGAATTGCATTAGGTGGAATGGACTTAGCTGTTTTCGATTTTAATGCCGCGTCGACCTTCGTAAAACTTTAACGACGAACTTTGCAAAAAGAATACGATTTTCCCGCTAATCGGTCGGTCGTCGTAAACGCGAAAAAACGGGGGCAATTGGCCAACGAAGAGTTTCGAAAACGCGGGTGACGCAAAAACCAAACCAAATTTTTCAACGCGCGGTTCGGGGCAGGAATCGAATTTCGGGTGTCGCTTGGATTGCGTCACCGAAAGTAAAAGTTCATAAATTGATCTCGGATTCATGAATAGCTAATTGGTGACTTCTTTAAGGAGGGAAGTGAGTCGGGGGGTTACATAAATTTCGGAGACTTTTATAGAGAAATATGTAAGAGCGTGTTTGGTACTGTCTAACGAAGTATTCACATAATTCCGCAACGTGGGCCAGGAGTCGAAAAATTCGAGGAATCCGGATCTGAAGTGTGCGATTTCGAAATGTCCACCTGTCGCATCGTTGTGAGACGTTTTTAGCAGGTGGTCGAAAATGCCAATCTGTTTTTCCGAAAGGTTAAGTTACGCCATTACTCGGACACATTTTATACAAAAACGAGAAAATTAAATGGTATACGCAAATGTAAGCAAACATAGTTTTTTATTTTAAGTTTAACTTAATTGAAATTTAATTAAGGTAGAATTAAAAATGACATCAAATATCTAGAAAAGCACTTTTCAGTTTGCTTCAATATGAATTCCTATTTGGGAATTCATATTGAAACCTGGCAGGATCGCCACTTAACGAGAATTTGTTTTTCCTGAAACAATTGACTTGTTATAACTTCATGAAAAACTCGAAACAATCCTCGAATTAAAAAAATTATTTAAAAATATGTTTTAACTTCTCAACTGCGATTTGGAAAAATAAAAATAATTGAATATTCAAATAACCAATCACCAATTGCAAAAAAACTTAACGCAAAGGTTATCAGATCAATTACTTTCTATCACTTATTTTGCAGGGTATTTCTCACGCGTAGAAGTATTTATTTCTTCTAATCGTAGGTTTCAGAGAAAATGCACTACCTTTATTGCTTTGCCCCTTAACTTTAAACGGTAATTTTTTTCATTAGACATATTTTCAACTTGATTCACCATGAATCTGAATTCGCTTAATCATGCGAATAAAATGGCGCATTATGCTTTCAATCATTTTCCAAAAGAAAGATTGACGTGACATTAGCCGAACAATTAGGTTATTAAAAACCGAAATCCGAGTGTGTGCTCCATTTTGCGCAGCAGCGAAATTGAGTTTCATTACGTTAATGAAACGGGCGATGACGTCACTTGACCATTTGAATCAACAAAATCATTTTCCCGGCAATCCGTCGAATAATTACAATCGTGGCGCAACAGTCGAATAATGAGCAGCCTCTGGGGCTGAGGGTCCGATACTGCGGATAGATATTCGTTTCACATGAAACTCCCCGAAGGAAACGGACGGCTTGATCGAATGATCTGGAATCGTAGTCACGTTCGGCGAACGTACGTATGATCTTCAATCATGATCCGTGAGAAAGATATTGGTTCATAATCGCCATGCATAAACTATGTTCGCAATTAACTTACATGATTTTGAATCATAATCATGAAATTACATTCGAAACAGAAATGTTTATACATGCATGGTGTTTGCTTACGATCATCGTATTTCGATGATCGTAATCATTTTTCGTCGAATCGTGTGTTTAATCGTGATTTTAATCGTTACGATAGTCTTATTTTAATGACTCGTTATAGTGGCGATCCTGCCAGGATCGATTCTGGCAGAAAAAAGAGAATGATCAGACTTTTTCGAAGATCGTAATGAAATTGCTTACGATTTTTTATTTACGACCATGACTTGAGGTTATTTACGATTTTGATGTAATTCTTCGTTTCCATTATTACATTTTAATCTTCTTTAAAGATTTCTCTGAAGATCGTAAGGCATTTTTTACGATTTTTTATTTACGATCTAAAAGAAAAGTACGTGCATGTTATTTGGTTACGATCATCATATTTCGATGATCGTAATCTTTTTTCGTCGAAACGTTTAATCGTGATTTTAATCGTTATGATAGCCTTATTTTAATGATTTAAAGAAAATTATCAGTCATTCTCTGAAAATCGTAATTTATTTTTCACGATTTTTTATTTACGATCACGACTTGCAGTATTTTATGATTGTTCTGATAAAATCCTTCGTATCCATTGTAAAGTTTTAATCTTCCCTCTATAAATCATCACAATTCCTAATCGCATTAAGCTTTCAGATCGCCGATCGCAAAAAGCAATCATGATCATTAAAAGAAAATACCACCTGGTTGAAAAAAGGTCCAAATGAAGATCGATCATAATCCGCGATATTTACGATTCCGGCGGAGCATAAACAGATCGAGAGAGGAAACCCAAAAGACAAAGCAAAAACAATTGTCCAATAATTCAGCGGGATTGGAAGGCGCGCAAAAAAATGGAATGTGCGCAGCGCGCGTGTCTCAAGGTGTAACGGCAAAGCGTATTTCGCGATTCGGGTGGCCAATAACCTTGGCAAACAGGTTTCAAAAAAATTTAAGGCCGTCGTGGAAAATAAAATATCCCACCAAGTTAGCGTCGTAATTCGCGGATGGCCCGAAATAGCCTCGACCCCCTCCGATCGCTCGTGAAATTTCCACGGATCTCGACTTTTTCGACGCGAAGTCGATGGCCACATCGGGGCCTTTTTTTGGCCTTTTTTCGACGATTGCCGGTTAATTCGTCGATTCGGCTTTCTCGGGTGGCTTTTTATCGGCGATCCGTGGGTTCCGACTTTCTTCGGCGGCTTTTTGCAACATTAGCGTCATTCGGGGATTATAAGGAAGCATTTTTATGGAGCAATCCGGATAATGCCATCGCACACTTATCCGCGAAAGGTTTCGCGGTTGAGGCCAGTCTTCGGCGTTTTTTCAGCGGCCGCTTAATGAAGGGCAGACGGGCGAGAGTCGTTTCATAATCATCCTGACAAATAGACGCGAGGCGCAAATGTCAATCGGCGCGCGTTATTCGATTACATTGTTCGCGCGATTAATTGCCATCGAGGAAAAAGTCGGTGATGTCTAGGATTCTGTTTTGTAGGGGCTTTTTCAAATGGGCAATTTAATTTTTCGGAAACACTTTTTGAGACTGTTTTTTCATTTTTTTAAAAAAAGATCGTTTTTTCAGTAACATTTTTTATAAAGAATCAATTTGTTTTCAAATGAAAAAGTCGATTTTTGAGAAACAGTTTTTCATAAATAATGAATATTTATTTACAAATAAAAAAGTCGATTCTTCAGAAAAAAATGTTTATACATAATCCAGTTTTTTATTTTTTAAATAAATATGTCGTTTTTTCAGTAACATTTTTTGATAAATTTGTTCTTTTTTTTCAGAAACATTTTTTCACAATTAATCCTTTTCAATAAATTGTATTATTATTTTTTTTTTTTCAGAAACATTTGATAAATCATCAGAATTTATTTAATAATTATTTCTTTTGACTTTTTTTAATTTCACTCTTACATTTGAAAAATATTTTTTAAGCAATTAAAAACAGATATCAGCCATTTGTTTAACTCGCCACAAATCGCGCATTCGCCGGCAATTTAGCCTCAGTGCTCCGGTCGACTTCAACTTTTACGAGTGCCTATAAATAAATTGGGAGTGGTGCATTATTTGTACAACGTCGGATCTTTCCTAGATCAAAGATATTATGGTCAGCCTGCTCCGCGTGACTTTTACTTTCGACGGAATCCACAACTAGAACCGTTCGTTATTTCTCGTAATTTCGAATTAAACCGTGCACCGCGGCGTACGAGCGCGGTTTATCTGAGCGCCGATCCTTTGTGCCGCAACCGTCAAACAAATGACCGCCGCGCGGTCATTTGCATCGAATTCCACTCTCGCGAAAAATCTCGGTTTTACGCGCCTTGAATTCGCATTCGATTAATTAAACTACTAATTAGGATGACTATGTATGATCTTGAATCATAATCATCATAATCGAATAATTTAATATGACATATGCAAAATATGATATATTAAAGTTTTACTGTAATTTTAGTAACACTTTAATTTACTGGTAGATGATTTACTTAAAGATTAAATTTTACAGTAAATTTACGATTAAATTGATTTTTTCGATATTGGTAACTTATTGTTTAAAGTATTTTCTACAAAGTAATTTGTCATTTTGAGTTGTTTGATAATTTATTTACAAATAACTTTTATAAATGAGAGAAATCGAAGTATATTATAAATAACTAACGATTAATGATATAACAGTGTGAAATTTCATCTGATCGAAATGGTGAATTTATTGAGAATGATATAAAGAATAAGTTATGACTTTCAAAAACGAAATTCGATGGAAAGTAAAAGTTTAGCTGTATTTTTTCTATCAAAAAGTAGATTCACAACTCCAAGCATTGTAAAATATTAGTTAATACATATTTTGTACATATTTTTAAATATTTTTTGTAATATTCAGAAAATATTTGAATGCTTAAAAATGTTTATTTAATATTTAAATATATTTACTAAATAATTAAAAATATTATCTGCATGTATGTTTTGTAAAATATTCTGTACATATTTATAAATATTAAAAAATGTCTACAAAAATTTTTCCAACTGTTAAATATTTACTAAATATTTTTTCAAATATGTAGAAAATATTTTTTGCTATTAAGGGAGTACCCTTAAAAAATATTTCTGTGAAATACTCTATGATCCATGAAAAACTAGATAATTGACTAGATAATTATCAGTTAAAATCAGTAAAAATTATATTAGATCACAGTAAGCACAATACATCATCGAAATAGACGATCTTTACTCATTCTACTTGAAAATGAATCTTAAAAGTGTTAGAAAATATTTTGTCTAACATTTTTAAATATTTATAAATAAATTCAAATAAATATCTACGCTATATTTTACAAAAAAATATATACTTTTAAAAATATATATTTTTAAATATTAAAAAACAAGTTTTTATTTAAAAAAATTTACTAATTACGATCGTCTCCATGAAAAACGACCACCAACATCGCTCGTAGCTAATTGGAGGAACCCGTTTTTTCCGAAAAAATTTTCGCCGCAACTTTTTTCCTCCTCGACAGACGATCTCGCGAGTTATGGGTACCAGGACATGATTTGAATTGCCGATTCGTGGCGATCGGCATATTTCAGCAGATAAGCGCGACTATGTGAAAGAGAAATGAAAAAGTCGGAACTGAAAGGTCGACCGCTACGCGTCCTCGGCGCTCGTGGCGCTTCTTTTTCAGGTTTCACTTTCGTGCGATTACGCGGAGACGATCGGTTCGGCGCGTGCGTCATTGGTCGGGAGGACAGAAAAAGCGGTGGCAAAAAAGCGAGCCGATCAAGCGAAAGATAAAGCCAGGGTGAAAAACTGGTCAAAAATGTTGACAAGTCCATTTGTCCGGATCGGAGGCATATTTGCATTTCTAATTTCGGACGATCGGAGCTGGGATTATGATCGTCGGGAAATATCGGTTTTGAGATGTTGGACCATTTTTAGTGGAATGTTTTTTGCTATTTTTATAAGATTTATAACGTTGTTTAGATTTAGTTATCTGTGTGAGCAAATTAAAAAAAGGGTTGGTATATTCGTTATCTAAATTAATAATAGATTTTTAGATGCAAATTTTTCTAAAAAAAGTAACGTTAAATAAAATTAATAAAAGAATTATAAAATATAATATAAATATAAATAATAAATATATTATATATAAATATATTATTATTATTTTTATTATTATTAAATAAAATAAAACTTTAAAAAGTCATCATAAATTGATAAATTACGGTTGTTCCATGTATATGAAAATTCGATTTTTGATCTTTTTCGAAAATCGTAATATTGACAAAGATACCTAATTTTTTAGATCGATTTCACGATCTATATACAGAAGATAATCTAATTTTCGGCATCAAAACAAATTCCTAATTACGGTCAACAGAAATTACGATGATCATTCACAGTCAATCTAATTATACGTTCCATAACCAACCATTGAATTCCTCATCAGAAAAAAGATCTTTTTATAACATACCGATCCTTCGACGCAATGACACGTCAGATCGTCAGTTTGCTACATTGTGGTTGCTCATTTTCACCGTCATCACTTACGGTTAAAAAAAAGAAACCCGGCAAGAACGATTCATAATTAACAAATCGACCAATAAGAGAAACATCTCATTTTCCGCAGGAAACCATTTTTCGCCGGATCATCAACGCCGTCGAGACAGATTTATACGCCGGCTTTCTCCTCCGCGCGCGAACCGCCGTTCCTGGACTTTTACTCCGATCGAAATACTCGCATAATTAATGTAGTTGTCTAATTCGACGCACCGCGTGAATTTCAGCGACTTTATCGGACCCCTTTCGAGCTTTTCATTGTGCAATCGAAAATACCGATCGCGAAAAATGTTTAAGGCGAAACACTCCTTAGATGAAATCAAAGATCTAAGGAACAATCTTCGTATTTTCTTGCGGAAATCTCTAGAAATTTGAATTTTTGAATTTATGTAGATTTATAATTTCAAATTTATGAAATTTTAATGGAAATTGATTAATTTATACATTTCAAAATCTCAAGGTCAAGTTTAATAAAATCATTATCATCGATGATAATCTATAACTCACAACTGATAACTGATAAATCGAATGGGTAAAAAATATAAGTTAATTCAATTTTTTACTATATTTTTTACTATAAACTTCTTATAAAAAGTTCAAATTAAAAAAGATTTTTTTGCAAAAATTGAAGAAGTTAAAGTCTTTTTTTATTGTGAATAGTATTTGTAGTTATACGAATTCATTTTCTCACTGAATTAAACTAATAATAACCTAACAGACTACAACATGGAACAACCAACATTAAATGCCTATTTTGCGATAGATGGGAAAAATCGGGGGAAAAGCGATTCTCCGCATTGACATCTTCCTGCGGCGCAAAGCAACTTTCCTTTATTTTATGCTACGAATTATTTTTTTACTGGCCGCCGGGCTATAAAAGCGGCGATGAATGGATCGTAAATTCGAAGTTTTTCCTCGCATCGATTGATGAGGATCGCGAAGTCGCAGGTAGACGGAGATTGATTGTAATCTCGGCGTCGTCGAAAGTGAATAGAATAGTTTTGGAGGCAGTTATTGGCGTGTTTACACGAGAGCTGCTAAGTGATTGGAAATCGTGGTGCAAAAACGAATTGTGGTTGGAGTAATTGTGCTATTCATAAACAACGAGACTCATAAATGAGCTGTAAAAGTCACATGGAAAAAAGAAGTGTAAAAAACGAGTCCATAACGATCTTTTACTCCCTGCAAAGATGAGGGATACAAAGTTGGCTTATTAAAAAAAAAAAAAAAAAAAAAAACATTGCATTAAAAAATTACACCTTTATAACAACTTTTGCCAAACGGTTATAGTTGCAGACTTCTGCTTCACAAGTCGGGGTTCGAGTCCCATCTATGACACTTTTTTATTAATGGTATCAGACTTTATCAGAGATTTTCAGAGTTTTTCAGATTATTTCAGAGTTTTTCAGATTATTACAGAATTTTTCAGAATAATTTTCATAGTTTCCAGAGTATTTATTTCTACATTGTATAAGGTACATTGATTTTATCCCAAGTTTACCTACTGTTCAGTACTTTTTCACGTAAATTTTGTAATTGTTCAACTATTTTACTCAGTGTACGCGGAATAAAACGAGACAGTGCGTCCGATAAAGGTGCGGCGAAAAATGAGCGAGATGATGTATCGGTGGGTGGAAAAGACGAGAAAATGAACGGTTGCCACACTGAAACGGGAAGTGGCCGGAGTGGCTCCGCGCCATGAAGATCTGCCGGTGACCTCGACAATGTCGCAATAATGAGTTACCACACTCGCTCCTTGTTTGCTCGATTCAGAAATGGAATGGGTTTCGCATGGCGTCAAAAGTTGGCGCGCGCGTTTCCACACTACACGCACTCGTGTTGCGCGAGACGCGTAAGCGGAGATTCATTTCGCGCCCAGACCGGAACCTTCGATGCTTTTCCGGGTTTAGAGAAAAGTTCGTAAATAGCAGGTAAAACGTGATTGGAAAAAGTAAATCGAATGAAATTAGAAGCGATAGAAATTTCGAATATCTTATTGGAAAAGTTTTTATTTCTGCACTCAGAAAAACATCCTTTTGGATAAAACGGATTCGATCCCAAAAAGAAACATCGTTTTCATCGAAAAGTGTTCCTTTTGTCAGAAAAGGAATCTCCTTTTGATAGAAAATTAACTCGTTTCAGGACAAAAGGATACTCTTTTCGGGCATGAATCCTTTTCATTAAAAAGAATATTTTCCTGGATGTGCTTACTGATTTTTATAGCTATTTTATTCTTTGTTTTTCTGAAAATCGAAATGCTATTACTCGATGAAACTTGAGTCAGCCACTAAGCAGCTGAGAGTCAATTCGAATAAAAAAGTTCTGATTGCAACATCGAAGATCACTTTATTTGAAACTGTGTAAATAAATAGGGACCAATGGGAAGTCAATATTTTTCCAGAAATCGATTTAAGTAATTGTATTAAATTGTAAATCAAAATGACGTCAGATTCGAATTGAAGACTTCAAGTTAGATACAATTTGATCCAATTTGTCGCAATTTTGATTTACAATCTAATGGCGATTGTAATTTACTATAGGTATTTAATACCCCTAGTAAAAACAGAAGTATATTCCCGAAATATTCGAGATATATTCCCAATGTATTCCCAATATATTGCAATATATTACAAATATATTTCCAATATATTGCAAAAATTGCAAGATATTCCCAATATATTGCAGAAATTCGGAATATATTCGGATTATTTTGGAGATATATTCGGAATATATCAAGAAAATATTTGTATAACAAATGTATGTTTACTATATTCCTTCTTTCTCTAGGGACAGTTACTTACAATTAATAATTGGAAAATAGGGATTTTTTATTGGTCGCTTTTTATTCTAATATGATACAATTTATAATTTTTCAATTAAATTGGTCATGTGTCCAGTTTACAAATTGAACTCCTAGTGAAAGTAGAAATATATTGGCAATATAGGAAACATATTCCCAATATATTTTTTACAAAAAAAATATATTCCCAACGTATTTCCAATATATTCCCAATATATTCCCAATATATTCCTAATATATTCCTCTATATTCCCAATTTCTACTTTTACTAGGGACTTTTTAATCTGAATTGATTCTCGACGGCTGAGAGCAAATAACCAATAACCAATTTTAAAAAAGTGAATTAAAAGTTTTTCAGTTCAGTTACTTTATAAAATCGTTAATAGGAATGAGTATAAAAAAATGGTCTTCTAGTCAAATTCCTCATTCATTTAAATTATCTGGAATTCATTTAACCTAGTTTGAATTGAAAGCTATAATAGTTGAGTAAATGTCAATTTTTTATTCAAGTCAAACTTTGTTTAATGAGAATTAAAAAATTGTCGTTGAAAAAGTAGATGTATCATCAAAATAGAATGGAATTGAAAATCAAATGACGCACTGAGAATACTAATTCGTAAAAGCTACGAAAAATTCGTACACTTTAAGAGATATATCGTTAAAAGTACGAAGTTTTCGCAGATTTTACGAATTATTTTTCTCAGCATGTATTCGAATTCTTTCCATCAAGAAATTCATATTCATTAATTATCTATTCGTTTCTGCTCATTTCTATGAAATATTTCTGTAGGGCTGTCACATGCTGAATTAAATTCCTATTTCAGTAATAGTCAAAATCAAAGTTTTAACTTACATTAAATTTCAATTTTTTATCATTCTTTTCAATTACACTCATTATCAAATATACATTATTATCTTAAAAAAAATTTGTTTATAGATCTTTCAAATCATCTAATTCGACATTTTTAAACCATCGCTAATTTTAAAAATAAACAAAAAAAGTTGATACCAAAAAATAATCGGAAAAATGCTGTTACAGGAGTCACTTGATGTAACCGTATCAACAGGTTGTTTAACAGCGGCGAATTTTTGCCTGACAGCTTTGAAAAACAGGTTCACGACTTTCTAAGCAATTTTGAACGTAACCGCCGAATGTGCGCGGCGCATCGAAATAAATAAATTGCGTTTCACTAGGGCGCGAACAAAAAGTGCACCAATGACAACATTTTCTCGGAAGGCTTTTTACATAATTACCCCGGCGAGTGTAAATTTGTTCGGCAATTGAAATCATTTACATAATTAGCCGCCGCGCTCCTGAGATCGCGCGCGACCCGCCGAATAATTGCACGTATCGTTACAATCGACTTCAATCAGGCCGCGAAAATCGCGTTTCGCACCGAAACTTTTTCCCGTTATATCATAACTTTGGAATATGCCAATAATTACCGCTAAGTGCGTGCCATTACGTGACTTTTTTCCCCCGGTCAATGACATAACAATTTCCTCTAATCAATTTCATTTAGTCGCAAAAAATACCGTGAGATATTTCGGAAAGTATGCAAAATTTCGTCTGCGATTTTGAAAGATATTTGATATTCTTTTCAGTTTTTTCTCTGAGTAAAAAGGTTCGAGATTTTGTTCGAAAGATTTCTCTTAAAATGAGAATAGACTAGATTATAGTTTCAAAAATATTATTTAGAGTTTTTTTCCATTTTTTTTTTCATTTAAAAGTCTTTTTTTCAAAATTGTCGTTTCCAGTTTTTATATTTACATTCCTCGTTAAATAAAACGATATCCTTTTAAAAAAGGAGTTTTATTTTCATGCAAAAATATCGAATAGAAATAAATAGAAAAGAATTGGATTTTTAGCCAAATTCAGCATTCATTAGAATTTATTTTCAAAATAAATAGTTGAATGAATCCCAATTCAAAGTACATTTTTTCAAAATGTCAATCTAACTGAAATTGAAAAAAATTAAAAAGAATTTGTCTTGTTAGTTTGATAAGACAATCCAGATTTTGGAATTGAACATAAACGAATTCTTTTGAAGAATTCAAAATTGGTTTTGGGAAACATTGATAAATCCCCGGAATCGAGTGGAATTGAAATCGAAATTCCGCATTCAGAATCTTTCCACCAATGAATTCATTATTTAATAATCAATTCTTTTCTATTCGTTTCTATACAATTTTTTTGCATTGGTTTAATTGAAACTGAAAAGAATAGAAAAGAACTCATTTCGTCAGTTTAAATCCAGAATTCTCCATTAAAAAAACAAATTCTTTTTCAAGAACTCAAACTGATCGTTAAAAACATTGATAAATCACCGGAAAATGGATTTCAAATTCCATTTCCGAATTCGGAATTTCCGCCGCGGAATGCATCATTAATAATCAATTCTTTTCTATTCCTCTCTATCAAATATCTTTTATTTATTGCAAAAAATCGTTTCCGCGCAATCCGCACCTGATCCATTTTCCGTCTCCTTTCGTCTCCTCGAACGGAGAGTTTTCGCGAGCAAAAACTGTTCACTGCGGCCAAAATTCGATCAAAATCCGGCGTAGGATAGCATCGCTGTTAGTGTCGAAAATCGGCGTCCTCCGGGAAAATCGCGAAATCGGCAACGGGAGTTACGTTCGCGCGCGCGTTTTGTTCCGGGAGCGACGCGTTCACGAAGGTGAGGCGCGTCCAACTGGCGGTCTCCCTTTCGCGTTCACCGGGAGGTGTCTTTTGAATTTCTCGAGGCACTGTTACTTTCATGGGTCGACATTACCCGCAAAACATTTCCACCTCCACGGCCCGGATTCCGCGGCGTTTGATTCCCGGGGAATCCGCCGTGGCGGGGGCGGTGAAAGGGACAGACGGGATTTTATTTGTGTGCGCTTGTTTGTTTGTGGGAGCGCGCGTCCACATATGCAATAATGTCTTGCGGATGACCACAGGTGTACCGGAATTATTGTTCCCTCGTGCCTAAGTGATGGTGCAGGGCGAGCAGGTCGCTGGGTTCGTGACTTTCGTTGACCCGAAGGGAGGAAGAAACGTTAAAACGTTTTGGGGACGTTTGTGGGACGTTTGTTGGATGTGCTTAGTAGAAAGAGAAATATATTCCCAGTGTATTATCGATATATTAACGATATATTCCCAGAATTATATTGGGATAGATTCCCAATATAATTCTGCAATTAGAAATATATCCCCTGTATATCGCAAAAATTAGAAATACCCCTAGTGAAAGTAGAAATATATTGGCCATATAGGAAACATATATTTTGTATACAAAAAATATATTCCCAATTTTGCAATATATTGGAAATATATCGCAATTTATGCAATATATTGGGAATATATTGGAAATGTATTGGGAATATATTGACAATATGTTGGGAATATGTTTCCTTTATGGCAAGTATATTCCCAATATATTCCCCATTTATTCCCAATATATTCCCCATATATTCCTAATATATTTCTACTTTTACTAGAGGCATTCTAAATATACTGCAAAAAATACAATACATTCTCAATATA
Source organism: Ceratoteleas bidentatus (assembly GCA_022817645.1). Lineage (NCBI taxonomy): Eukaryota > Metazoa > Arthropoda > Insecta > Hymenoptera > Scelionidae > Ceratoteleas > Ceratoteleas bidentatus. The sequence continues at coordinate 4,956 of JABFPB010002665.1, read as the reverse complement.
TTGCAAACATTGGGAATATATTGAGAATTAGAGTTGGGCATTTCCAATTATTCAATACTTTGTAAAAAGTGAAAGATTAAAGTCAATTTATCAACAACATATTAATATCGATGAAATTTCTTCTATGATTAACATAAAATATTTGTAAATGTTAATAATGATTGTTCCCTGGTAGAAAAAGAAGTCTGAAATAATGCAGAAATGAACTCTGCAGTTTTACTGCAAAAACTCACAAAATTGGGACATTTCGGACTTTTTCAGTGCGGAACTTTGTACAAACGCTGAAATTTTGCTGAAAAGTTTTTTCAAAAATAAATAATTTGTCAAACCTTTGTTTGAAAACTTAACACAACTTTGTTTCAGAAGTTCTCCAAATTTTCCAAACGTTTTCAATATTTAAATGTTTGTCCAAACAGCAAAATTCCAGCGATTGTTCAAAATGTCTCGCTGATAAAAGTCTGAAATGTCTCAATTCTGTGAGTTTTTTCAGTAAAATTTGAGCATTCAATTCAGCATTATTTCAGACTTTTTTCTACCAGGGTTTACAGTCGTTTGCAACATAAATGCTGGTCAAATTATTACGAAAAACTGAAAGTAATGGATAATTACTTTATTGTAAATTGTTATAATGATTATTAACTGATAATTAGAAATATTTTACATTAGCGACACAAAAAATATCATTACCATTCATATTTTTCAAGTGATTGAACATCTTTACGAATATTTGTCGAAGTTATTGAACAATTGGTGAACCCTTTACTACACAATAGTAAAGGGTTCAAAGTACCTAAAACTGCAATACAAAAATTTTCCATTTTTTTCGATTTTTCATCATTTTTGAGTACCTCCCCTTAAAGATTTAATGCAGGTTTTGGAGAATTTACACTTTAACACATTATCTATAAAACATTGGAATGTTGCATTTTTACAAAGTTTCGATGTCTGGATCATATGTAGAACCTTCCTTTTTTATTATTTCGTTCTTCGTCGTCCGCGTTCAAAACGTCATTTTGGCATGGAAGGTCCCCTTAATGGTCCCCCAAATATGCCAACAAATGTACTTCTGAAACTCTCAAAATTGGGGCGGTCAAAGTTTATCAGATCAGATCTCAGAGATTTTTAGAGGGTCTTCACAATATTTGTCAACCTTTTTCAAAGATTTCATTTCTACAAGGGGCCAAAACTTTTACAGAATGATTCTTTTGGAAGAGGATTATTCTTAATCCAAAAATGATATTCTCAAATAATAATTTAACATAATTTCCCAATTAAGATTATTAGTGGGTACACAACAACCAAATGAAGACTGCATCCAGCATCCGCCAGTAAATCTTCTCCACAACTAAACATTACAGAAACTGTTTTCTGTAATTGTCCCAAAGATAGCAATTTCAAGAAAAAGGCACTTTGGTAAACGCTACTGCAATTTGCCTGAGTGCTGGTCAAAGACTTATAAATTGTGCGCTTAAAGATAAATTAGAAAACGAAGCCTAGATGCATCGCATTAAACAATTGTTGTTAGGCATGTCTGACACGAGTTCCAAGTTTCTATTCACCTTGCAACATCGCTTTCCTGTAACATTAAAATTTCATCCGTACTTCCATACGTGTAACGTGTGCCTGAGAATCAACGCACGCGTGCTTTTCTAATAAAAAATTCATCTTTCAAGTCGAATTGAAATTCAACACTACGACAAGTGTCTCCGCAATTTCTCTCATTTCCGATTCCGAAAAAACGAACCATTAACAAGACACCCAGAAACCGAGAATTAATTAAGTCCAATTACATTCTTAGAAATAGATTTTACATAATGATTTTGAAATTGATGATATGTCTGTTTAATCGGTAAAGTAATCAAATTAATTGTTTAATTGTAAATGAAATTGTTAGATGGTAAATTGGAACAAATTGGAAGATTTAAAAAAAGCACTAACTTTGGAAATGTACTGAAAGAAGGGTTGTTATGGTTTAAATCAAGTGACTTAAATCGGTAATTTAATCGCCATTTAAATCAGACAATATTTTTCATTGAATATTCAAGCTAAATTACAATTTTATGGAATTAAAACGACTGAATATGGCAATTTCTGTAGAGAGCATGTATTGTATTTTTGTAATTAAGAATGTGAATGTTTTGTTAATTATAATTTTCCTTTAATATTAAATAATACTATATATTTTACAAATTGAATTATCAAATTTAAAATTAAAATAGTAATGTCGTTACAAGTAATAATTTGGTCAACTTAATCAAATTATTAGGAGAAAATATTTTGTATTAATTTCATAAGGATATAATTTTATTAAATTACTAAAACGTTCAATTATTTAAAATTCAAAGTAATTTGTTTTCTACTTTTACGAGTTAAAGAATTAATTATTAAACAGAAAATTACAATTATTTTTAAACAGCTGTACTAAATTTATTCTTAATAATATCAATAATAAAACACTCTTTATTAAATAATTCTGCCTTTTATTACAACAATTTCCTATACATACAAGTATGTATAAAAATCCTTGTTTCGTATACAAAAATGCAAACCTTAAAATAAAAAAACAAAAAAAACAAAAAAAAACAAATCTATCGAGGCTGTGATACTGGAACTGCAGAAAGTTGGCTCTTAATAGCTTCCAGAATATTCGGCAGTTTTCGCGCCTCAAAAATCAGCACTCTTCTGCAAGGAATCAATTCTTCATCCTCCTCAGACCAATGTCCGCCCAATCCGCTATCGAACTTCTTTTCCACCGAAAATTCAAAGCTCAGCGTCGCCATTTCGGCAAAAATTTCCTCTTCCGGGTTGCTCCACATTATGTCAGCATCCTGGACCTTTTTCTTATTCGACTTTGGCTTGTACAGTTTGCAAATCAGGACAAAGTGAGTGAAGTCGAAGGGCATTTTCTTTTGAACTGCACGTTTGATTTCGGACGTCAGGTTTTCCAGGAGGGGAACCGATATCTGTGCTGGAATGTTGACGAATCGTTCGTTGATCAGGAGACCGAATTTCGAGGAACCGTTGTTCAAGAGATTTTGAATCTCGTTGTTGGTTTCCTCGTCCGCATGCTCTTTAGAAAGTTCAATCAGCTGGGACCTTAATTGTTTTACGCAAGGCTCTTCCTGTGAAAAAACGATAATTAGTGAGAAATTACAGGTGAAATTGTTATTATACGTAAATGGTGATTTATGCCTATTAAAATATATCTGATGAAATGAATGAAATGAACAAACCAGATTATATGAAATGGACGAATAATGAGTATTTAATTAGAGTTGCAAATTGACACTGTATTTTATTTTGAAATTACTATTTTTAATTTTTCAATTCGTTTAATTTAAGTTTTTTAAAAATTTGTTTTGAATTATTATTTATATTTTTTTCATTGTGTTTTTATTTTTTGAAATTAATATTTGATTTAGTGGAAATGTTTTAATTTATAGGCTTTTAAATAAAATGTAAAACAGATTTATAACTTTCTTTACATTTTCATCGGCCAAACTGACGACAGTGGTGATTCCAAAAACGTCATTGGCATCATCCTCTTCATCTTCCTCTTCCTCTTGCTCATCAGTAGACTGTTTTATGACAGATCCAATGTAATTTTGCTTGATAATCAAGTCAGTTAAACCATTAAGGTCTGCATAGCTTTTGAGGAATAATTGCTGCAGTAATGTTTTGATTCCGTCAAAGTCTGGGTCAATTGGGTTTCTGCCCTCAAAATCTACCTGGATTTCCATTTTCTTAAATTAAATAAACATTGGATTAGTATTGAAAAATAAAGTCTCGTTTATTAACGATTTAACGATTTTTTTACTTTGTAGACCAACTTTAAAATATTTTAATAAAATGGTGTAATCAAAATAAATCAATGAGTAATATGCAAACAAAGATTAAGAATGAAAAATGGATATATTTAAAATTGTTTATTAACATAACAATAATTTTGAATGATATTTTGTTGACAGTTTTTATGCATTGCTTGTTTCAAATTTGGTAGATGTAAACAATATTTGTCGCTCAAATGCCATCATTTCAATTCAGATAAAATGTATTAAATGAATTGATACTTAAAGAGAAGAAATATATTTAACAAATACAAATTATTACTTACTAATACTGGAACAAAACACAAATCGTCACGTTATGCAAGAAAACGTTAGTTTCACGTGGTTATAATGCACTCGGAGTTGTCAATATGATATCATTTATGGCTCATTTCCATGAAATGTGATGAGATGTACACGGCTGTACACGAGATATACCGTCCTTTCTCGTACAGTTTCGATAAAGAAGGACGGGTATATTTTACGATTGAAGCGTTCGAAAAGTATTCACAGCAATACAATCGATTGTGTTATTATGAAACATTCGGAACACGAATTAACACAATGTATTTTTTTTATAGTTCTAGAATCCGTGTTCTGAAAAGATTCGCAACAATAAGGAATCGAACACAATAAAAGGAATAAGGGAATGAGGACTATTCTCATCTTTTTCTATCCAATGTATAAGCAAAAGACGAGAATAGTCGGGATTCCCTTATTCGTTTTATTATGATCGCGATTTAAGGTGAAAAAATAAAATGTCTAAGAAGAAGTCAACGGATTTTATGTCAGAATTTTTATATTTATTTGAATAAACTAAAGCTATATTTCGAAAACTATAATTCGATTTCGATTTATTTAAAAAAAGTCTCTTTAAATATATTTCAACATTTTAGAAGTATGTGAAGAGATTGTTTACACAAAAATATACAAGAATACTTTAATAAAATGTTCAAATTTACTCCCTTGAAAAAAGTTAAAACAGTTTTTTTAGATTTTTGTCTGCATAGTTCGGAGAAAATTAACTTTAGAACTACATACGTTCTTCTGCCTACCCTATTAAAAACGTCATATTGAAACATACAGAAACATATTGGAATATTTGCGGGAATGTTACGTATCAAAACAT
>JABFPB010002664.1:0-19347 GCA_022817645.1 Ceratoteleas bidentatus | reverse complement strand
TGTTTTAATTACCACTACAAATGTGTGGCTTTTTGTTGCGCGTCGCAAACTCGGCGTGGTTTCATTAGACAAACGTGTTTTGCGCGCGTTCGGCCGAAGTGCCTTGATATTAAAAATGACATTAAACTGGGAACGGACTGGTTTTTATCGTTCGGTATTTTTGGACCGGAAATTCCGACGTTTATGCAAATCGCGCGAGCGTTGTCGATGAACAACATTTAATAATGTTAATGCAAAAAAAATTGCAGAAAATGGCTTCGACGGCAAAACACCTCGCTCAAAAATGTAGTTGACCTTTGCCTTCTAATTAACGTTATTGTCGATGAATTACAATCAACGAGCTTCGTTTGCTATAAGTAATTGCAGTGCTGGCAATTATTTTTGATTCGCGCAATCAATGGTATTTATCAAAACCGCGGTTGCAAGGTCAGACTCGATTAGAAATTGTTGACAGCTTCTTTAGTAATTACTGATTAAATATTTATTGTTTATTAGATTATCTTCGTGGGGGATTTGTGTTTGTCAATACAAATTACTTAAAAATTAATTTTTTTATTTTATTCTGATTTTTCATTGGTCGGTACTATTTAAAATTCGATAAAATTTATAAATTTGTCTCCAAATTAGTCCATTTTACGATTATAAATTTTTTATTTTTTTAGTGGTAAAAATACAAAATAGTTGAAAAACACCTATGATTGATGGTACAAACAGAAAATTTAATATAAAATTTCTATCAATTCAACTTAATAAGTTTTAATTATAAAATAGACAAAAGACCAATCTTATAAATACATAATTAATAAATTGTACGCAATTGAAAAAATAGCAACGAATGAGAAATCCGTATTTAAAAAATTATAAGTCATTATATGAATCGAACTGGAGACTTCCAAATAGATGCAATTTAATTAAATTGAAAAAATGTACCATTTTTTAATTTAATTGAAAAAATGTACCATTTTTTAATTTAATTAAAAAATGGTAAATTTAACCATTTTTTATTTACAATTTAATACAATTTATACATTTTTATCCAAACTGCTCTGCTGTCCATTTTACAATTAGATTTACCTTACAAGTGGATTGAATTTAATGTGAATTGATGCTTGGCTACTAGGAAGTAGTTAGAAAGAGTTGAAGCACTGAAAGTTTGTTTGTAAAAAACTTCGTCATTGTTATTTAAAAAATAACTGAAGATGTAAAGTTAGGAAGTTCCCCTGTGGATGATTCAAAACTATACATCGGTTTTAGTAAACAAAATATTTCCAAGGAAACGTACCATTAGGAAAATCACCTTAAAACGCAATTTTCCTGGCTCGATTCCAGTTTACGTCAGCAAACGTTTTGCTTTTTGTCTTTTCTCCTTTTCTGTCGCATTTTCGCTTTTGTCATAATGTGTATTAATAGTCCATATTCTGTGAATATTGGTACGTTCTTTGCGTGAAGTTTTCTTCAAGATTTTCATTTTTGTCACTTTTCTGAATTCTGTATTTAATTTTAAAGCATTTTCACGAAATGTGCACCATAAGTGTTTAAAGAACCAAATACCTACAAAACTATTTTTTCTATTGATGGAACTGGAAGAAAGTTTAACAGTGGAGAATGCGTGAACGTATGAACTAAAAAATGTGTTTGTTCTCTCTGGGAATCTACAAAAACGTGAGTGTGACTTTCAGATATTTCCAAACATTTGTAACGCTTCAGTTTTTAGCCTGGTTTATATTGGTATGATTCATGCATATATTAAATCTTGAATAACAGAAAATAAATAGTTTTGTTCAATCTCACAATAATTTCCATAGTAATTCAAACGTGAATCTAATGGAGATCATATATGTCAAGTTACTTGACTTTTTCTGCAATGCAATTTGTACCAAAATAAAAATATTAATGTGATTCAATACGTAACTTAATCTCTGAATAAAAATTGTCACCCAGTTGCACTTTGCTATTTGACCGATGTAAAAGTATTTTTTATTGTTCAGAAGTGAGACTATTAGTGCAAACGTTTCATAGCGTTTCCATTTTTTAACTGACAGCTACTTTATTTGAGTACTCTGACGTAACGTTCAAATGATTCACCGTTTGACTATTTTTATTAGACAAGGAAGAAAAAAGTGTCACTATCAAAGGAAAGTATTGAGTATTTAGAATTGATGCCATTCATGAATTAACATTTTCATAATGATAACAAATTTATTACTTTTTATGATGGGACGACATTGCATAAAAATTATATATTGAATCAAACAACAATTTATTTTCATAACTTTTATTTTTATTTTATTTTTCTCTGCCGGTTTACTTAGTCCTCAATATTCGCGAGGAGTTATTAGAATGTGAACAATTTGAGCGAGTTCAAGCAACTTGCAATATATTATCTTGTTTATTCTCTCGGTTACGTATACGGTATACACTTATTCCAAAATTCGACAAACAATTTTAATCAATAACTGCCATTTTCACACAATGTCATCACTCTATTGTTTGCTGGAGTGATAATCTTTAACAGTAAACTCCACAGGGGTCCAAATATTTTGACATGATAAACCGAGTTACGAAAATAATATTGTGAAAGAAATGTTTCAAGTCATATAAAAAGTATTGACCCCTTGTTTAATATAAGTTATAAGCCAGATAGAAAAATACTGCAAACTTTGCAAAATTATGTTTGCCTGCACGTTTTTCTATTTAGATACTAAGAACGTTGCACAAACTTTGTGCAAATTTTACACAAACATGTTATTGCACGTTTTTCTATTAGGGAAATTCACACATAATGTATATGAATTTCTACAACCTCTATCAGACAAATCTGTCAAACTCTAACACATTTTTATTTATTTTTTAAGTAGTAAAAGTAAATCAATTCTTCTTAATAATACTAATTTTTTCCAACTAGAGCAAATCCACTGTTATTTACAAAAATCTAATTTGCAAAACCAATTCGAACTCCTTTTTTCCATGACCGCCAGCTAACTTAAACCTCGTCAAATTATGCTCGCAATATCGTTTTTTCAATTGCACCCACCGAAGATTATGCGCGAAATTATCTTTGATTTTTTTCATTTCATAATTCTTCTTTAATTAATTGCCGTTTGATTAATGCCGGTGATTCACTATCATCTTCGGTTTGTTTTCTTTTTATTTGTTTTGAAAATCTGCGACATTTGATGCGACGGTTTTTTCAACCACTCCGATGCCGAAGAAACATTCGAAAATCGAATCAAAGCAATCATCGTTCTTTCGTGACTTACATCACAAAAAGCAAAGACAAATAAATATTAAACCCAAATCATACCAAATATGTTTATTACGCAGATAAATTTATTCTACCTACAAAACATATTTCCTAGAAACGAATAGAAATGAATTGATATTTCCACAATAATTTCAATTAATTATTCAAATAATCACCAAAATTTTGAATTCTTCAAAAACAATTCGTTTTTATTTAATCCCACTACTTGTATTCAAATATACAAACATGAATTCTTTTCTATTTTAAATTTTAGTTGAAATAAAAAAATTAACTTGAATTCATTAAACAATCACAGCATTCAAACCAGGTGAAATTCCAGACAGTTTTTCTTTTCCTTTGGGCGCAACTTTTCATTTTGTCCACCGAACAAACGCGAATCTCCTGGGGAAAGAATGTTATAAATCGCGGACTAAGTGCAACCGTTTTCAAACGTGCAATTCGTCCATTCTTTTTTCCTCGATTAAGGCTTGTTTCTCCGTATCATTATTTCTGCTCAATTAGAGTAATGTCGTAGAGGCGACTCGCGTGCAAGCGGCGTGCGCTTAGGATGGCCTGTTGCGCAGTAACTTTTTATTGTGCCTGATGCGAGCGCGATTAAGGCCCCGATACATTTGTATGCGCGTGATATTTGATTAGGCATCGCGCGACCCAACTGGCCAATGGAAGTCCGTCAATTTTCACCGCGCGGATCGGCCGTCGCGCATTTCTTCGTTGACATCAATGGGGTTGACATAGGTGACGTCGCATTATGTCACAAGTCATGGATGAAACGCAGCCAATCGACCGTTTCCAGTGTAATCACCGAGGCTCAAATATTGGCATTTTCTGCGACGTTGCTGATTCAGCAGTATAAGTGGAGTATTCTTGATTGGTCGAAAAGTGGACCGTCTTTTATCACTTTCTGTTAAGGCGATTTTTTTCAAGTCTGAAGTATCGGGGTTAGTGTCTTTTTGATTTATTATTTACAAGTTTATTTTTAAATATTTCCACCAGACCTACTGATTTTTTGATAATGGGAGATTACATTCCATGAAAAATAAGTCACTTTTAAAAATGAAAAAGGTTAAATAAAATTAAAAAAAATAATATTAAAAAAAGAATTTAAAAATATTGCTAGTATCTCTAATAAAATGAGAAATATAGTCCCAATATATTCCCGATATATTCCAATAATTAGAATCACATTCACTATATATTGCTAATATTAAAAATATATGTTTAATATATTTCCAACCTATATATCATCCCGATTGTATCAGGACATGGTGGTAAATTAGTAGATACGTTTATTTATGGATGATAAGAATAGCGTTACAGTTTGATATCAGTTTGTAAATAAGCACCGTCCAGCTTGGAATCCTATATTGCATTCATGAATGACTAGTTCCAAGTCTTTGTATCGTAATACAATCGCTGTTCCCCGATAAGATGCTGTTTGTTTTTGTCTTGTCTGTGTGAAATTTTCGCTGCATTTTCTGTGCGTAATGGAGTTCTGGTGAATGACAAACGACGATCTTGGCCGTAACGACATAATAATTCCAACTAAATGGACTACGAGTTGGCATTTGTTGGGTGAGATTTTATAGTTTCGAGTCGACATGTTTTTCGAGCTAAATTTAGGATGTTCGATATGTGCTGATGTAAGGTTGAGTTCATGTTGACTGTAAAAGTGTAGTCAATAATAACTCCAAATTGATTAAACGGTGATTCAGCAAAAATTAGGTATTTACTTCGTAGGAAAGGTTGATAAGTGTAATTATTTTAAAACCGACTTTGATGTAACGTTCGGTCAATATTGACTCGGATGTGATCATCTAAATGAGCAATTCTTTCGCTAATCAGGCAGGCATCTAATAATATTGTTCTTGAATGTTGACAATTTTACCAATAGACTATTGACAAAAACTTTGGTAAACATCGTTATACGAGCAAAAAAACTTGCATAAAATCAGCATGTTGATTGAAAATGATCGTTGTTTGTTCGCTATACTGATCCTTAATTATTTACACATTTTTGGCCAATACCTTAGTCCAGTTTAGTGCCCAATCTTTGACTGGTTCTACTACCACAATTTGACTCCATATTCGACCAATATGTTTGATCGATATTTGTCTCAACATTAGACAGTAATTCACGTTATAGTTTCTAATGTGAGATTCTATTATTGACTCATTCTCAGCCTGTATCATTCATTCAATGCAATTGGGTTAAAATTGAATTGAATCCCAAGTTTCACTGGGGAATTTTACCAGACAAACGCAACGATAATGAGGACTCGGATAATAAAAACGAAACAGCTTCAATACATCAAAATGACTTTTCTTCCAAGACAGTTGCAATTTTTCTTTGAAAAAGCAGAATAAAAAAGACAAATCACTGGTATAGACCAGAATTAAATGAAGTCGAAAATAATAATACGAATTCGATATTTTCGCACAAAGCCATTCATTTTTCATTCTCAATTAATTTCTATGAAATATTTTTTGCAAGGTTGACAACCGTATTTTTGACACATTCTCCCACAGCTGATTCTCCCTCTTATGATCTTCAAAAAAACCATTTCCAACATACCTAATATTATATGAAAACTGAAAACCAGAACAAAACAACCTAAAAAATTCCAATAAGAATTGCATATAAAATCGTAATACATCCCGTCAAAATAATGCAAAATCGTAAAACCGAAAAACGTGTCACAAACGGAATAATATCCGGTAATCTGCGGAATAATATGCGGCGCGCTTAGGTCCCTTGCACAATGCCAGATATAGCAGACGACTCGCGAAACGTCGCCCGACGTAAAAGTGCCGTAAAAGCCGGCACATTTTCCCGCCAACGAAATGTGGCACGATCCGTTTTCCAGTGCGCGTCGTCGAGAGATTGGGTCGTTAACCCCATTTTTCGAACGGCCGAACGCTGAATGAAATGCCGGGAAAAGGGACGCGGACGTCGCCGGCGTCGCTATTATTAGTCGGCAATCGGTTTAGGCGCCCAGTCGTATGATTTCATAGACGCGTCCACGCGACTCGGCACAATGCAATTGCGCACCTGCTATAATTGCGGCCGTCCGAGAGCGACGAGCTGGCGTGTTTTCCGAGGGCCAATCAAACACGCGCATTATCGTGCGACGTTTCGCGGCGGAGGGGGAGCGCAGGGCCGGCCCTACGCGGCTCCGCTTCCTGCCGAAATCGTTCGAAATCGTCGTCGTTTTTTCAACGTTTGTTTTCAACGCTGCTTGTTTTGAGTCTGGCATTTTGAAATATTTTGTTGAGAAAAAATTCGAATGCATGCATTTTTGTTTTTGATCTAATTAGTCATTGAAATTGAATTGAGGTTGTTATTCAAGATTTGAATGAAAAAACGAAGGGAAAAATGTTACGAAATGTGTGAAATCATGACTAGAAAAATGATTTTGTGAAAACATAAGGGGGGGAGGGGTACGAAGATAGCCGACGTTTTTTTGTTGCTGAGAATATTTAAAAATTTTTCGGAACAGTCTAGAAACGTTCTAGATATATTTTGATTGCGTCTCGGTGTTAAAACTACGATTTGAATGTTCTAGAAATTTGTGTTAGAAATTTATGAAATCTTTTGAAATTGTTATTGGGGTGTATAAATACTGTTATTGACGATTGTTTAATAGTGCTCTAATTAAACTATATGTGATTTAATTACTGGGATAGTTTAGCGTTTTTTAATTGGGAGAAATGAACAGATTTCTGGACACTGAAATAGATTTTTGTTAATGATGATTGAATCAATAAATATTTGTTAATTAATAAATTGATGCAACATATAAAAAGTCCATTACTCGAATGACATCAGATGATAGTCGTATGATTTTAACATGCGACTGATAAACATGATTAATAATTATCTCGGACCTTTGAATATCATACTCAGCTCCTGACTATGGGTTTAATGGTTTACCGATAGCATTACGGATGAAATCTTTTGAAATTCGAAATCCAATGACGGGTCGTTTTGATTATTTTTATGAGACAAACATGTTAATCAACTTTTACATCAGTTACTTATGAATACATTTTTATGCAAAGTAGTCCTACTTGTAATTAATTTGTGTCAAATTTACCTTGTACTATTTTTTCTATCACTAATACATTTCTCTATCATTTCCAAGAACTCCATTTAAAATTTTTTATTTCATGTCGGATTTATTTTAGACTGTTTCTAATATACATTTCAATTGATGATAATGCGTGTATTTGAAACGCATGAAGCAATTATAAATCAAATTTTAGACAATGATATATTTAATCGATAGCATTTATTAAGTGCGATAGTCCTAATTTAAATTAATATACAATTGAAATACTATAAGTTGATAAAAACCAGATTTGATTAACATAAGTTGAATGCTGAATTAAAAAAATAACAGTTGTTGATGACATCTGACCTTGGATGTTTTGCAGTGCAAATGCAATTGAACGCCACTCAAATTCTAATTTAAAAATGCTTTAACGTGACACTTTATACGACAGATTGCATATTAATGTTACTTTTACCGAGTTTAAAATTTTTGCATGCACGCATTTTTTATATATCTCTTTTTTCAAATGAGACTTTCAACTTCTTTTTTTTGTCATTCTTCAATTAAAAATTGAAAACTCTCATAACTAAACGTTTCTCTCAGTAAAATCAAAAGGCGCAATACACAAACAGCTTTAGAACTTTATCGACCCCTTATGACTATTCCCCAAATCGATTTCCTGAAATAAACTCCAAAATCAATCATCCGCTTTCGAGTACCTTTCACTTACATCTCTGAAAAACATCCCCAAAATACTATTCCACCTTGATTCAGTGGAAACAATTTTCAACTGGGAAAAATTGAATTAAATTTATTGACGATTAAATTGAAACGGACTGTAATATTAAAATTGTAGGTAATTTAATACATGCAATTAATTTTTAACAAATGTTGTTAATAAAATTAATTTTTTTTGTTTAACATAATCGATTCTTTTGAATCAACTTCAATTATTCAGTATAATTTGTTAGCATTTTATTACATTTTCAGAATTGAATAAAAATGAAATTGTTGACAGTTCCATGATTAGAACCAGTGAATAATTCAATATACTTTTTTATATCTCATTTTCAATTTATCACAGTATTTTTTTATTTGTTGGTACAATTTGGACTCTTCTTTAATAATCTTCAAAAAAAAAGTAAAAAATTGTTTATTACATATTTATTTATAGAAATGTGTGCAAAAACCATGAATTTCAAAATGCTCCTAGACACTGAATTTTAAACCTATTTTGTGTCAATTACTGTTATTTTGTTCATCTCTTATAGTACTTCAAATTTTATTGTCAGATTTGTGTTAAATATTATCAAGGATAAGTTACAGGAAATATTGTGTGGGAAAACAAAAAATGCTGGATAAACGTTTTTCATTTTTTATTCCAAATAATGCAAACAAAAAATGCTTAATTGATATAAATTGAGTGCTCCGAATCATTTTGAAGTCAGAAAAAAAGGTAAAACGTTCTCATTAAAAAGAGATTCATTAAAAAACACATTTTTTATTTTTAACACTTCAAAGAGGACACTTGAAAGCATAAAAAGTAATAATTTTCTTACTTCTTTTTTTTCCAATTTCCATTGTCGGATTTTTTCAACTATTTATTTCTAGGTGATTTTGTTATGACAAGGTTTCCTTAAACCATTAACCTATTTTCTAATGTTAATTAGCATAAATAAATGAAAACTACAGATTTAAATGTATTTTTTCTTTATAAACTTAAAAATATAACTGAACAAATTTCATTGATTTCATTTATTGAAATTGAAACTGTGCTTATATGATTTCATTATTTATTTTTTTTCCTCCACTTTTTAGCATTTATTCATTACTTATCAATCATATATCTTCAACATTACACGGAAAATTCTTCTCATCTATCATTACTTCAATGCTCCATATCAGGAACTCTTACTTAGCCACTTTTTGTGATTGATGTTATAAATAAAACGTACTTAACATAACGCAATTATCTTGTTTATTTAATTGTTAAACTTTTCCTTTCCTATAATTAATTTCTTGACATCATTGAAATTGTTACAATGATGTAAAGAAATAAAAAAAATGTATGTCTACTTCTGCATTTTTTTCAAAACTTAAAACTGTATTTACAATTTTTTAACATCCTCAAAAGCAATCATCATCTCCAATCCTCGATTTCCCTAAACGTCATTCTCAAAGGAGTTCGGTCGTCGCAGACGCTAGTCAAATAAAAAACTAATCAAATCAGCAACCATTGATGTGAAACAAATTTAAATAAAAAGCGAAAAGTTTTCAAAAACATGTCAAAATAGTTGTATCTTTACTTATTTTCACATGTACTATCAAGAAATGCATTTATTTCGAACTAGCAAAATATATACGCAAAGATATAAATTTTTTTAAAATAAATCACATGTTTATTTCAACGTATTTTCAAGGATTTTTCGCAGTTTTCATGTGTGTCCCATAAGAGCCTGTGTTAAAATCGTCATTTTCAAAATCAGTTATTTCAAAATTTAATCCTGCAAAGTTATGTTTTAAGCACATAAACACACTTAGAAACATTTTAAACTAAAAGATGAACTTGTACCAAAAATTTAACGTATTTTATCAGACGACCGAACTACTTTCACGGGCCCTCGCCTTTCATCGAAACCCCTTGCACCCGACGCAACTCGTTCAGGGTTACGGGGTCGGCGACTGCGTCCCTGCTCCCGTCGTCTGGCGCACCGCTGACACGTGGTCGCGGCCTGTTTGTGACGTTTCGGCCCGGCGTTTCTCCGCGTCGCGCCACCCGACAATCTTTTCCCACGAAAAACGGCCCCCGAAAAGGCACCCAAAAACCAGGCCGTTTCCGTTACGCCGCCGAATCGGCGCGTTTGAATTGAATCGGCTGACGTTTGTTTGGGCGCAGCGAGCACCGCGGCCGCCGGAGCCCCCCCGCCCTGCGTCCCGTATAAGTGACGCTGCCGCCCGAGTCACCTTTACACACAGCGCTAGTTCGTGCCCGATCGTCCGGCAGTGTGTTCGTCGTCGCCCGTGCTCAAACCCCGCAACTCAAAGCCCGATTTCGCAGTTCACACAAATTCGCAGCCAGTCACCATGAATTACGGCGACCTCACGACGAACGAGAGCAGGTTCGTACCGAGCTATCAGCGAGTCCTGTTTATTTTCGCCGCATCTCTATGACAACATCGCGCCCTTTTCCCGGAACTTGTTTGTTTGAGTAAAAGTATCGACGAAAAAGAGTGCGTGTGGTGTTTGTGGCGACGTGTGGATGTGGGTTTTCGCGTACACCGGCACGTGTCAGTGCGGCGTTCCGAGGGAGTGACCGTGCCGCCGCCATTGTGGGAGCGCCCTTAGCGGATCCCGCGGGATCACGCGATCCGCCCGCTTTTTTCCGACTTTCTCTTTCCCGACGGCGCGAGGCAAACGTCGACGTGTTTTGGAACGGTTGCATAACAATGATGCCGCGTAACAGAAATAGCGCGATGCGCTCGCGAATGCCGTGATTCACCGGGCGGATCGGGTTCCCCGGGAACCATGGAGAAAGCGCGGGGATTTTGAATGTTGGGAAATCGGAGATTTTTGATAAAAGGGGGAGGGGGAAATGCACTGCGAAAATGTTTCGGAGAAATTAGTTGATTCTTGGTGGAATTTGACATTCAGGTCAATTTGACATTGTATTCCGTTCTTTTTCGGAGAATTCTTCTCTATGCTTTCCAATTCCAGTTAGACCGATATTTAAAAAGTTTCTCTTGTGGATTTTGGGTAAAGTCCAGTTCTGCTCTATTCATGCCCATCCAAAATTTAACAACTGAGTAAATCATGGATTTTAATTCACATGAATTTTATACAAATTTACAATTTTCACTCCACGACCTTTTTCAACCTAAAAAATGCCGAAAATACCGAATCTCGTATTTTCTCAGTGAAAAAGTGGCTTTGTTCGGTAGACTGTCATTGGCTGCCGTGACGTGGGTATTTTCGCAGGTGAGCCGGCCGTTTCTCTCGGCGAAGTGTCGTGCCACTTCGGAACCGGAATGCCACATCAATAAGAGCGCGGTGCGCATGTCCGCGGGAACTCGGGTGAAATTAGGGCCCCTTTCACGGCCCAAATCCGGCGCCCGAAGGCGCTAGGGGTTGGTGGTCGCGGCAGCCGAGTCGTCCGGAATGCGCATTCCAAATGAGCCGCGTCACGTAACCGCGCGCGACTTGTCCAATCGAATTATGCAATGGCTCGAGAATTACGGAGTCGCGCCGACTGCCACCTCGTTGACGCGCTTTTTCCGTCGATCTGAGTTGACGCGACCGGGTACCGGCGATCGATTATTGCGTGATATTTCGAGCGGCGGAAATTGGGGCGTCGCACGAGGGCTCTGTGATATTGCGCGTTCGATTGCGCTATCGAACGCGGCTCTGAAGAGACTGACAACTTGCGCGCAAACTTTGCTGGAATTGGTGCGAACACAGTGGGAAAATTCCAAAGTCCTAAGAAAATAATGGGAAAATTGTGATTCTGAAATATCTGCTTGGATAGTAAGGCAAAGATGTTAAATAATAGGAAAAAATTTAGTAATGATAATGACAAAAATAATTCTCGAAATAATAGAAAAGTCCTAAGGGTAACCTTTCAATAAAATGGTGGAAGGGTTTTTGCATGTCTTTTATGCTTCTTTTGTATACTTTTTATCATGAAAAAAAAGAAGTTTCAATTACTGTAACAGTAATATTTTGAAACATTTTTTCCCCTGAATGAAACAAAATAGGAGCATTTAAAATTTAAATAGGAATGTTTAACAATTAAATTAAAGAAGTTACATTGTCACTTCAGATTCATGTAAAATATGTCTAAGTAAAAAAAATACCATAAACATCTCAAAATGGTGGTTTACTTACTTTTAGACTATCAAATTCTTAATAAAAGCATTTATTTAGGACTGTCTACTTTCAAAATATATCACATTTGGGGAAAAACAAAATGTAAGTGTTGTTTGGATAGGTATATGTTTGTTTAAACAAATCATATGTTTATATGATTATACAAATGATAATTTTGTTTAACATTTGGCTTTATTGTATGCATATTTTGGAAGTTTTAATATGTGTGGAAGCAACTTTCATGAGATCCTGTGTGAAAAGTGTGTTTATGGAAAAAATGTTTCTAAATTTGTATCTTATAATCAAAGAACGTTAATAATCATATAAATGTTTAATATATCAGGATATTTAGGTTTTAGGCAAACTTCATAATATTTTAACAGATAACCTACCTACATTAATCGGATTTACTTTATTTAAATTGCATTTTTTCATTTTGGAAATGTACTTTAAATTAGAAATGCATAATTAAAATTGCTTTTTCCATTTTCAATTTTTATTATCATTTTAGATAATACAATTTCTTTTCATATTTTCAATTATAATTTCATTCCATTAATTTATATTTTTCATTTCATGAAAGTATAATAAACAAGTCACTTATGACATAATGCAATACTGAATGCAATTTGCAATATTTGTTTGTTATGTATCAATTTATCATTTTAAATTGATACTTTAATTTGAATTATTCATCAAAAACTTGATTTGATTTAAATAATTGATTTCTTGTTGAAAAATCGTCACAGCATCTGACAAATAATTTTCATTTTGCTCTTTTGTCAAGAATATGCCGACTGGTAAACATTGGACTTGACGTAATGTAAATGTAACTACTTCCGTACAATGCGTTGAAAATTACCAGTTTTTGTATAACTCCAAATCAAGTATAACTTTCAACAATAAAATCATGTTCCATACTCCATGCTTATTTAACTATATATACAAATATATTTGAATGTATCAATTAATTAAGATCAATTTTTTCGTTTTTACTCTTTCTTGATTGCAACACTACTTATTTTATATGAAAAATACATTACTATATTCAAATAACATACAAATAATTATACAAAACAAAAGTAATCAATTATATACCAAAAATGTAATACCTTTTATGAAAAAACATTCCCGGACATTTACAAACTAAAATATCCATAAAATTCATCATTGAATAAAACCGATTGAAAGGGCGAATTGTTTCACGTCACTGTCGCAACAACTAATTACTATTTCAAGATCATTTGAAAATGAGATGTCTGTGTCTGGCATTAATATCATCGATGGTCGTTATTGAAATCAAATCACCGACAGTTCTCCGCATGATGTAAAAATGCTGATTCGAGGGAAGCCCCGGCAATGTCGTCTGGGGACAAAAACCGCGGTGCAAAAAGGCGCGAAAAAAGCGGTCACAAATAGCGCCGCCAAAGCAGAAAAAAGGGTCCGGCAAAAACAATGGATATTCAGATGTCGCTCGCAGAGACGTCCTCCCGTCGCGCAAAAAGACGTCGCGTTGCATAAGCTAGGCTTATCACGTCCACTTGGAACCGCAGTCCCATAAACGACGGAGAAAGACTGGAAAATTGGCAAGGCCGCCCGCGACTCCCGAGCTTTCATATATCCTTGCGTTACGCGGCGCCACAAAGACTAATCAAAATCAAGGTCAGCGCGGCATCGCGGGTCTCCGAGTCGCGCGTCTTTTCCCGTTTTCTTTCGTCCGTCAGATGGCGCGGCGATCACTTTTCGCGCTCATAGAAACATTTAGTATTTCCATCTATTGAATGGTTAATTTATAGTTAATTAAATTAAATTAATTAATTAATTATACAACTTATTAAATAAATAAATATAATAATTATAATAGTTGGTATAACTATTTTTTAATTATTAATAAAAAAATAATTATTATAAATAAAAAAAATATTACTATTGAAATAGTTGAAGCAACTTCTTCTAAATTAATCGAAATTTCAATTAAATTCAATTAAAAAATGGTTGACACTATTAAATTTGACATTCCCACTATTTTTCCTGCTTGAGGTAACTAATTCGATTTACTGAATGCGGGACCAATTGGAAAATTGGTCGCATGAGTCACGCTCGCGTGACGCCGTGGATTAGACTCGTCCAATTTGGGCGCGATCGTTTCCAAAATAATTCAGGCCTCGAGGCCGCGGACAATCGTTGCGAGAGAAAGGACGGCGCGAATTTCAGTCACGCGGTTGGCCAATGCGCCACAATCGCACGCTTGCTTAATTAGTCGCCGGGATTTATTGTAAATCAGCGCGCGTGATTTATGACCCGACGCGGACGCATTCTAATTGCCAGTCGCAATCATAGGCGACCGATAGGAGGAGGCAAAAAAGCTTGCGATTTATGGCCGCGCTTTGGAGAAATTGCGCCCCAAGTTGGGCGCGAAATGCACGACAGAGTGGATTGTGTTTTGCTGCCAGGGACTAAGAAAGTCGCGATAGGAGCGACCTCTAGAGAGACATATTAGCACTAATGTTGGTATCCTGTGTCTGAAAAATTTATATTTTACGTAAAAAAGTTGTTTAGGAATAATAGGGAAAAAATCATTTAATTCCCGATACAATTTCTCTTATATATTTTCCATTTATTTACATTTATTCAAAAATTTGTTGTTTAAAATAATATGCACAGAAAATTTAGTTTAATTTGGAGTGCATGTGAAATATGTTCGAGATAATCATCAATTCTGTCAGCTTTTATCATTTGGGAATATTTTCTTTAAATGTTTTTTTTTCTCATAATCTCCCATTAAAGTCTTAGTTTTTTAATTGATTCTTTCAAAAATAATTGTCATGAGAAGATATTTAATGCATGGATTCATTTAGAAATGTTTATTCTACTTGAATATGTAAGTAGTATTATGAAAAACTGAAAGGTAATTTATTAGACAAAGAAAGCACTTAGAGATGGAGGGATGTGATCAATAACGACGAATAATTCAATAATGAATTATTCGTTGGCATAACAGACTTTAAATTTCTATCTTCAAGGTAGGACAATCTAAACTATGTGGAAATGTCAGGTAATTTTGTTTATCATGGAAGAGTTAGGGAAATCGATTTGTACGAAAGCAAAATTTATTATAATATTGACCAAAACTAACTAGCTTCAATGATAGTAAAATAAAATTATTCTTATTCTGATTTTTATAAATTTGTTTTCAGGTTTTTTAAAATATATCTTTTGAGGTAAAATAAACACTTCTTGATTTGTGTATCACTCATTATTATTAAAAGTGTTTGAGGCTGCGACCTTATCGTAGTCTATTAATTTTTTAATCATTGTGAACTGTCGTCATGGACGCTAGTCAAAAAAAAAACAAAAAAGACTAATCAATGCGTGCAAAATTCCATCGAAAACTAAAAAATGTTCTAAAAAGGTCTTTAAAGATCGTTTCTATTTCTTTTCAACTTTAATTACCTAAAGAACAGACATTTTCTTTCTGTTTTCAAAATATTTTCAACATAACACTCAATTCTGTGATCTTTGCTCATTTATATACATTTTTATGCAAAAAAGTTATTTCTTTACGTGAACAATGTTAATGAAGATCTCTATCTTTAATTCATTTGCAATGTTTCTATGCATTTTTTAGTTCTGTTTTCAATGTTTCCACACGTGTCAAAGCATCGCTTCATATATATCAACAATATTTCTCAGAAAATATTGCTTTTTAATTAATGTAATTTTGCTTTTTAATTATATCTATTTGCTTTTTAATTAATGTAAATATTTTATAGGATTTATAAAAATAGCATATTTTATAAGATGATTTGAGGAATTTTGTCGTTTGAAAAAACAGGAATTGT
Source organism: Ceratoteleas bidentatus (assembly GCA_022817645.1). NCBI lineage: Eukaryota > Metazoa > Arthropoda > Insecta > Hymenoptera > Scelionidae > Ceratoteleas > Ceratoteleas bidentatus. The sequence goes on along the minus strand of JABFPB010002664.1, from coordinate 3,325 downwards.
GTGATGAATTTTTTCTTTATTCCTGAATTTCATAAAACTATAATATTATTATTTTCATGAACACTTATTATTAATATGCTATTTTTAATATACATATACTGACAATATATAAACAATGTATTTTCCTTCTTACCAGAATTTGTCTTAAACTTTCTTTGTTTGAATCCAGAAATTTTTTGAACGGGAAGTTAATTTCAACTTTTTATCATACACCCCAAATTGTTGCGCATGAGCCAGCGGGGATGATGAAAAGCAGCGAATGACAACGAAGCGTGTCGAGTCGCACGTTGACCGCTGATAAAAGCGCCAAGAAAACAAGGCGTTGCGAAAGTCCGAAGACACGGAATGCAAAGTGAGGCGGAACAAGTGGCCGGGTTCGACGGTCCGGCGTGGTCTCCACGTGTACACCGGCTATCTCTCCTCCCCGATTAAATTGCCAATCGCCGGCGACGCCTCGTATCGGGTCCCGGGGAATCCCATTATCTGTCGCACGAAAATCCGCATTACTGCCGGAGCCACGCGCTGCTCACGACGCTGGCTCGTGACGCAAGTGTCACCTTTGTTTACGGCCGTTTCGAGTGGAGTTTGGAGTTTTGGAGTCCGCTGACTCATCCTTCCGTTTAACCACCGACAATTTTTCGCAATTATCCGAATTTTTCCGATAACTCAAAACCCGAATGGTCTATGAAAAAGAAAAAAAGTCAATTTTATTAAAAAAAAAAAGAGTTTAATTTGCTATTTTTTACCTTGAAATATGTAGTTGAGGAAAATGTTGGTAGATTTGTGGAAATTGATAGGAAAACAGATTTATTGGTTTAACTAGTTTTATTTTTCCATTTAAAGTTTCGAACTTTAAATGAAACAGTTTACCAGTCACAACTTGCCCAATTTTCAACTAATTTTATTCCAGTTTGCGGCCCAAATTTATTTTCATTCTAAATTTAGTGTAGAAAAAAATGGTATAGCATTATAAATCAAAATTGGTTGGAAATAGGCCAAGTTATGACTGTATAAAAATATCCCAAATTGCATAAGTTATTAACAAATAAATAGCATATTATTTTTATTATACAAATGATTTTGTTGGTCTCTTTAAGAATGTTATATCAGAGCATACGAGACAATGTCAATCAATCAACTGAAATAAGACTGACAGTTATTCATCATAATATGCATTGAAATTAATTTAGATAAAAGTTGAACGTTCAAATGAATTTATGTGGCATATATCTTGTATAAATAATGGACGAAAAAACTTGATAGCTTTCTTGATAAAAATATCGAAGATACGTGGCAACATTGTATTAAGTCGAATGTCTTCAAATGACATTAACCCTCACGTTTGACAGTTAATAAGTTATCATTTGTTGTAGAATTATGCGAAAAAGAGGACAGCTGAGGATAATGAATGCAGACATCAAACCATTATTTAAATTCAAAAAGAAAGAACAAGAAAAGAAAAGAAAAGCAAGATTTTTAGAAGCCTGCAAAAAGAATGGGATGCTGTTATATAAAAAAATTATTTTATTCTACGCAGTTAGAAGCTGTATATATACAAAAATATTTTATTCTTTAATTTCAATTATTTTAAATTATTAAAAAATATTTCAAACCATTTCACAAATTATTGAGAACATAATTACAATTATAAATTATATATCCATAATGACTTTAAATTTCGTTTCCTATGACTGATTCTGACGTGGGATCAGAAAGGTCGAAAATAAATGAACGACCACTTTGCTCAGCATTTTATTTAAAAGCAATACTACAAAATTACGACAACCTTAGGACACCTTAATACAATATTTTTCTCGGTGTGATTTACAGGAGTCATCGTGTGACGAAACTTGGAAGAATTCATTAGGAAAGCTAATCCGAACGGTCCGATACTCTGGGAAAAGATCTCGGTGCACGTGTACCGAAGTTAGAAATCATCGAAACGTACCTTACATAAACGTCGAACGAAATTCCAGAATTATGCAAATCACGGGCGCAAAACGTGGACCGGTTTCATCAGCGCTGTTTTGATTGATTCCATCGCACATAGGTGGATCAAACGCGGCTATAAATAGACTTTGAAAGTTTGGCACTTGAAAGAAGATTACGCTTTATCGCGCGATGGACAAAGTTGACGCAAGAAAGACAGACGGCGCGTTATTAATTAATCGTTATCTGCGAGTTGCCTGATCCAATGATCGCTGATTTGTATACATTGTGTGTCGCGCGTGTCACCGGTTAGGGACACCGAGATCATGCAATCCTAGATTAGTACATCCAGCATTTACATTACAGCCGAGTCTGTACGTATTGTCAATAAAAAAATTGGTTAAACCGCGGGCTGTATTGTATAAACTTATTCGCTTTTTACAAAAAAAAAAAAAAAAAGAATTTTTTTAGTAAATGTATGTCTTTTGGATTGTCTTTGATAAGAAAATAAAATTAAACAGGATCTTGATGGATTTAATGATATGATAGGATTGATAGAAATCATGATTCCAATCAATTTGTGCAATATGTTTGCTTTTTGGAATTACGAATGAGTGACTTTTGGAGTGACTTTTGGTCATCGTTGGAAAATGGTTATCTTTATAAGATAGCAAAGAGGAAATGAGGGCTATGAAGTGAGGATTTGGACAGATAAGATCGGTTTCAAGTACTTATCGTAAACAGCACTGCCAACACTAAAGTCTCACATTTAAGCTACTTAAGTCTCTGGAAGTCTGCAAAATTTTGTTATTCAAAAATCGCTGGAAAGTCGCCAGATTATAAAACAATATACAATACATGATAAATAAAATTAATAAATGAACAAGCTAAACCAAAAGCAGTTTAAATTATATTCCACAACTCATTTTATTAATTTAAATGTGTTAAACTACAAGCTTTTTAATCATATTGTCAATGTAATAACAATTTAATAAATAACAATATAAACATTGTGATGACATATTTCTCCATTATGTCATCACAAATGTAAATCAACGAATTCATTATTTGTTTCGTAGTTTTGTTTTTATAGTATTCATTTGACTGAATATCGGCATTCAAATAAGGCAAATATAATAACCCGTGTAAACTGCCAAAAGGAAACTGAGTTTTAAACCTTTACAAATTTGAATGTTTTCATATATACTACAAATTCAAGTTGGAATTTAAACTTTCAGTGTGTTTGCTTCAGTATTCAAGTTCAACTTCAGTTTTAAAGTTATTCAGATTTAAATCTGTGGTATTCTAAACTATAAATGCTACACTGAAAAAAATTAGAGTAAGAACAACTCTTTTTTGAGTAAAAAATGGTACAACTCGAAATAAAAGTAAAATC
>JABFPB010002663.1:0-19362 GCA_022817645.1 Ceratoteleas bidentatus | reverse complement strand
TTCCTATGACGGATGACGGAGGACGATGACAATGACATGCGCAACTTCACGCAGCGTTGTGTTTTTTAAGAATGGATTTTACTTGAATCATACATTGTATGATTCAATTGACGCTTACTACTTCCTTTTATAATTCTTTCAGTGGCATATTCCACGGGAGCAATCCAGAAAGTGAGAATATTTTTAACGACACATTTTTAAAGACAGTATTGAATTAGAAACTCTTTCAGCTGCTCTTTGCAAAACACCAAAATTATAAAACACTGGACAAAAATGTATCCATATTTATACAGTGTTTTAAAACATTTCATGAAATGATTGATTAAAATAAAATATAAAAAAATTATTATAATAAATGTTAATTTTTTTTATTTCGGTTTGTTTCTCTCAAAATATTCTCATTATTGAGATTGTTAAATTAAATTTAAATTAATTTACTCACTTCGTTTATCTCGACGACAATAAAGTGCTGACAAAATTTCTTTTTCATTCAATTATATTGAAATTATGTTAAATTTCACAAGTTAAGCTAATAATAGAAAAAGGACCATATTTCTCATAATTTAAAAACAATTGAAAAGCTGCTGCTTTTTTCAGCGATTTATTGCTCATTTCTGCCACGACCGCCGCTTTTCTTGTCGCTGCGAAAAATATTGAAATTTGACGTACCTCGTTGGCGATACTTTCTGACGACACAGCTGTTTTAAGAATTTTGTACGCTCACCCAATTGGCTACTTCTACTGGAACGTGAATTTCATTAGACCGCAACCATACTCTGTGAAGAACTGCTGAGTGTGTTGTCGTCTGAATTCAAGTCGTTTCTTGAAAGAAAGTTCGTTTGTCCAGATAATTATGACAGTTTGCGGAATAGAAAAATAGCGATATCGTTTCAAGTACGGCAAGTAGCCTTTTCGCACAAAAATGACGACTTTGGAAGACCAGTTGATTTGGGAAGACGGAGAGGTACTTATTTAACTGATGTCACCGTAGGTTATGTGAAACGAATGACGAGCACTTCTGATGTTTTTTTTTCAATTGTTTTATTTGAAACATAGAATGAAGTTTTGAATTTGAATAAGTTTTCTATTTCTTGATAAAAGTAATCATTTAATGAATCGAGGAATGGAACATAATATAGTTAAAAAAAAAAGAAATTTTACAATTTCATTGTTGAAGTGACATTTACTTTTATTAAAAACATTATCCTTTGCTTGTGAAATATTATTTACTGCTTTAATTATTCAATGCAATATTATATTCTTTCAAAAATATAAAAGCGATACAAAAATGAGCGACATTCAATTTTTATTTAATAAAATAATTCTTTATTTATAGCCAAGAATATACATTTGTGTAATTTAACAAAAATCTTTTTTTATTTTTGTGATAAAAAATAAAAAATGATTGTTTATTATTGAAAAAGGTATGTCAAATTGTATTGTATTATTATTATAAAACGTTATTTACTTATCACTTTTCTTTTAAACCATTCCCTGAAAATTGTAAAAATATAAGGAATTAATTTGTATTTCCCCCCTAAAAACTCCTGTTTTCATTTGCATAAAAGCAAAAATTCTTGAAATGTGACAGCAAAAAAGTAATTGTTGCTGATTAATTGCTCGAGATGTGAAAACTCTTTTTAAAAACTTATAAAATGTTTAACCAAATGGATTGTATTTCAACATTGTGACAGATGTAGAACAAACTTTCCTTTCATATAACAATGTAAATAATCAGTTTGGCAATTTTCTTATTGTAATTTAATTGTTGGCCAAAATTAATTGTTTACACACAAATCATTTTCTTAACATTTTATATAAAATAGTTAATACAAAATTATAAATGATTAAAATTTGAGAATCCTTATTTCAAAATAAATTGTGAAATGTATTATCCAAACCGAAGTTCAAACAAAATCCATTTGATTTAAAACGTTTTAAGGATTTAAAAAGTCTTTTTAAATGTATAACGAAGTTAATATTTTTCCGTTCTTCTGTTAAACAATTTTGACTAAAGTTGTCAAATGAACTTTTTACTTGTCATCGATTTCTTGACTTGTTTTTAATATATGTATTTAATATATTAAATATAAAATTAGAAGAAGCTATTTGTTTGAACAAACAAATAGCTTCTTCCCTCATTTTTAAGTAATAAGAACAAAAACAATAAAAAATATTGTTAAATATATAAAAGTTAAAATGCAATTATTTTATTAATAAAACAATAAAATAATTGCATTTTAACTCTGAACTGTTCAACGTTTGATCGTTTCTTTTATTGATTCCAATTATTCCAATACGTTACGAAAAGTTACATGAGTTATGAACTGATAAACTCTTTTGTTTCCTTTTATACACAATTAAAAATGATTATAAAAATGTATACAAATTCAAAAAGCAATTTTTTACAAAAAAATCTTACTCTAAACAGACCCATTTTTACTTAAAAACCAACTAAAATCCCCAATTCCAGCAGGCTCTTGCAAACGACGTATCCCGCATGTCCAACACCGAGCTCCTATCTCGCGCCCGTCTCCTAGACAACGAAATCAAGATCATGAAAAGCGAAGTGATGCGCATCAACCACGAGCTCCAATCCCAGGGTGAGAAGATCAAGGAAAACACCGAGAAAATCAAGGTCAACAAGACACTGCCCTACCTAGTCTCCAACGTCATCGAGCTCCTAGATATGGACCCCCAAGACATGGCCGAGGAAGATGGCGCCGTCGTCGACCTGGACTCCCAGCGCAAAGGGAAGTGCGCAGTCATAAAAACCTCCACCCGCCAAACCTACTTCCTGCCAGTCATCGGTCTCGTCGACCCGGAGTCCCTGAAACCCGGTGACCTTGTGGGGGTCAACAAGGACACCTACTTGGTCCTGGAGCCACTGCCTGCCGAATACGATGCCAGGGTGAAAGCCATGGAAGTGGACGAGCGACCCACAGAGCAGTACTCCGACATCGGTGGTCTGGACAAACAGATCCAAGAACTCATTGAGGCAGTGGTTCTGCCGATGACCCACAAGGAGAAGTTCGAAAACCTGGGCATCCAGCCTCCCAAGGGCGTCCTGCTGTACGGTCCCCCTGGAACTGGAAAGACGCTTTTGGCTCGCGCATGCGCGGCGCAGACCAAATCCACGTTCCTGAAACTCGCAGGTCCCCAGTTGGTTCAGATGTTCATAGGGGACGGAGCGAAACTGGTGCGGGATGCGTTCGCATTGGCTAAGGAGAAGGCTCCGGCGATCATCTTCATAGACGAGCTGGACGCCATTGGGACGAAGAGGTTCGACTCGGAGAAGGCTGGGGACAGAGAGGTGCAGCGAACCATGTTGGAGCTGCTGAGCCAGCTGGATGGGTTCAGTTCGACTGCGGATATTAAGGTCATAGCTGCGACCAATCGGGTGGATATTTTGGACCCTGCTCTGCTGAGGTCGGGGAGGTTGGACAGGAAGATCGAGTTCCCGCATCCCAATGAGGAGGCCAGGGCGAGGATAATGCAGATCCATTCGAGGAAGATGAAGATGTCGCCGGATGTGAACTACGAGGAACTGTCGAGGTCTACGGATGATTTCAATGGGGCGCAGTGCAAAGCTGTTTGTGTGGAAGCTGTACGTTCGAATTTATTTTGGATTGAAGAGGAGTTTACTACGAATGTACCCTGCAGAAAAAAATGAGTAAAAATGAATAGGAAAGAATTAAAGAAATTAAATTGGGTTCTAAGATGGCAAGAGTTCAGATTGAAGATTCTAAGGGGTGTAAAATTATGTAAAATAGCATAATTTCTTCCGAACTAATCTGAAACTGTTGTTGATATCTCTGGAACTGTACGTTTTCGCCCGAAGAAACTAATTTTCGCTCTAATAGTTTTACTCAAAGTGCATAAACTAATCATTTTGTAGATAAAAACATAAAGTTTCAGAGCTATTAATATTGTCTCGTACTAATAAAAATAACTGTGTCTTATCAGTTTTGAAGCAATTAAGCAAATTTAACCAATTTAAAAGCATTTTTCATTTTCAATACCGAATCTTGCCTTTTTGTAATTCAATTTAATGTTTCCAATTCTTTTCTATTCATTTCTATTCAATATTATTTGCAGGGTAGGGCTGTAATGATTTAAATTAATGGTTAAAATCGTGATTTAAGGTTGTGTTTCATGGATCTGATTCCGCAATTATCGACATTCAATAGATTTCTCGCAATTCATATAGATATCATAAAACAGTTAAATCAATCAATGATTGGATATATGACGAACATTTTACCAAATTTTAATGAATATCAGTTATTGTTTGGCTTTGTGAATAAACAAATATTACTATGACATTAAATTACAAAATATTAAAATATTTTGTAATTTAATGTCATAGTTATTATAATTTACTGCAATTAATTTTACTCTGAAATATTTACAAAGAAATTCTTGCTGCGCATCATGTTTAAAATTTAATATAAACTATTTTTTATCACTATCATTGTAAGTCCGTTACTTAACATTCAAAAAAGGTTTATTAAAAGGAATATAATTTACCCTATTCAGTATTTCTTGATGAACTTTTTTCAATTTAATTAATATTTTGACAACAGAATTTTATTCATTTTTAGCAAATTTAACACATTCATAGTTATTATTATTAATTTGATTGAAAATGTACTTTTCCAAATCAAACTTTTGTATAATTATTTAATAGACAATATCATTTGTATTATACAAAATGTTGCAAAACAGTGATTTAATTGGTATAAGAAAATGTATTAAGAATTTTCTCTATCTGTAATGAGGTGTAATTTCATATATAAAAATTTAATCTTTTTTCAGTAAAATATGCATTTTCAACTAAGTATGAGATTATTTATAACTAGCACATTGAGGTCAGTAAAGTATATCATACATTTATTTTACTTTCTCAGCAATAATTTACATTCAGGAAATTTATTATCCAAATTAAAAAATCTCATTTATATCATATAAATCCAATTTAAATCAAACAAATCCTATTAAATGGATTTTTTAATCATGATTTTAATAGGATATTATTTTTTAAATAATTTTATTATTTTTTTTTTAATAATTGTAATTATTTTTTAGAAGAGTTAGTATTAATATTCTCTTGTTTCGTTTCAGGGTATGATTGCGTTAAGAAGAAATGCGACTGCTGTTACTCACGAGGATCTAATGGAAGCCATCAATGAAGTTCAAGCCAAGAAAAAGGCCAACTTAAATTATTACGCTTAGACGGTTCTATTATAATTGTTTGTACGAGTTGAGTGTAAATATGTTAAATATAAGTCAGTATCATCTGATATGCAAATTCTGTATCTGCGTGGAAAAGTTAAATTTATTTATAAAAAAGGATGAATAGCTATTGAATAGAAAACTGTTACAAATTAAAATCGTCAAATACGTTTTATGTCTCAGTGTATTTTTGAGAACAATGAGAACTGAAACAAATAGCAATTATTGAAATTGACTTTGAAAATTTCAGTCAATGCTTCAAAGAATCATTGACTGAAACTTTAGTTAGATACTAATACGTGTGATATGAGATTATTTTAGTGATATGACAGTGTAATCCAGTTATATTTGTCTGTACTGAAGATGTTAGTTTATAAAACAATAAATTTGAGATGAAAACACAAATTGCAATCTTTAATCAGATTCTCATTGCTTTTTATACATTCCGTCATTTGTGTTTGTCACGAGAATAATGAAGAACACAGACATTTGTGTCAAATTTTTTATTTACATCTTTTCGAGCCATGGTCTTTACTTTAACACAGACCTTAGCTGCAAAAAATTTAACAATCAGTAATATTTTAATTTATTCATTTACAAGATGATTTTCTATGGCACGTTTAATAAACTGCGGCATAACGAATGCTGCTCGATGAATTTCTGGACTGTAGTATTTGAGCGCCATTTTTTCTATTTCTTCTGTTTTTAGCAACTTGACAGGTTCCTTGAAGTTGGTTTGCTGAAACGAAATGTAATATCGCAACTTTATCTATGAACCAGTTTTATAGCCTTAATAGTGCACAGAATATATCCAGGATATTTTTCTAGGATATTACAAATTCACTAGGAATATTCCAAGATGTTTAAAAATATTAAACATTGATCATTAAATGGCAGAAGAAAAATATTCATGGCATAAGGAAAAACATTTCTGGAACATATCACAGTTATTTCTGGCACATTTCCAAGATCGAAAAGTGTTTAAGTTTTTTAAGTTCCTAAAATGATAGGGTTTTATGTTCTAGAACATATAAAAAAACTTTAATTTTTTTTGTCTTTAAAAAATGTTTTAGAAATGTTCTTGACACATTACAGAAATACTTTTTTGATATACTGGGGCACTTAAATTCATTCTCTCAACTTGCATTGTTCGAATTATTTTCTATTGCTTCTTAATTATGTCTTTTATGTAATGGCGATTTTTTGCAATTTGGATTTATAGACTACTAGAAGTATACCGGGTTTAAACTGCCAAGCACAAATCCAATTTGACCAGTAGGATAAGTAGGCACAGCAGTAATTCCATAACTGGTAACTGGAAAAGCATTACGGCAATGGTTCATCGTTTGCAAAACATGATCTAAATTGGCCCAAGCTGTGCCACCTTGACTGCAAACTATTCCGTTTGGTTTCAATGCAGAACGCATTAATTCAAAGTAAGATTGCTGGTACAGACTTTCAGCTGGACCTAAATGTAATTTTAATGCTTAGTTAATCCTATTAATCTTATTATCTCATTATAAATTTCCAATTATGAAAGAAAGTGAAATTTGAACTGATTTTTATTTATTCTTTATTAAAAAGTTATCTTCCATTAAACAATCAGAAAAGTAGAACAGTAAATTCGTTGTATAATTTCTAAATAAAATATTCATAATATATAATATATTATAGATACTTTTATATAAAAATGCAATAAATATGAATATAACACGTTGAAATAAGTAATTTTCACTTATTCATAAATAAAAGACATTATTTATGTCTTTTATTTATTATTATTATTAACTAATTACAAAAAACTAATGCTTTAACAATTATTTTTGATATGATTTTAACAATTGTTTAATTCACTTTCTGTCTTATAACAAAATAATAATAATTACTTTTCGGAAATAAATTAAATTACTTTTATATAAAAATATTTATTTATTATAAACTAAACAACTTACCAACAGGATCACTGCTATCAGTAATGATGACATCAAATTCTTGCTTATGCTGTTTCATAAATTCAAATCCGTCGCCTACATGCAGAGTTACTTTCGGATGGTCGAATCCGCTCGCCATAAAAGGAAGATACTTGCGGGAGGCTTCGATCACGGACGCGTCGATCTCGCATTGTACTATCGATTCCACGGCAGGATGTTTTGCAACTTCGCGCGCAACTCCTCCATCTCCACCTCCAATTATTAATACCTACTTCAGGCAACTTTACTATAATATCAGTCACATTTTATCATACTACTATTTTAATGCAAGATTATAACAAAATGCAAATAAATATGTACGATAATCTTTTCTTAAGATTTCTAACGTTACTTTCTTAGGATTTGGGTGGCTGCAGAGTGGAAGAAAAGATATCATTTCCTGGTAGGAAAATTCGTCACTTTCAGTACACTGTATAATTCCATCCAACATCAAAGCTCTTCCATGGGATTTTCTATAAAAAATGATTTTACTTAATAGAAATAGAATGTTCATTTTAATTTACGTTTACTAAATTAAAAATTGTAAATAAATTAAAACATTTTACTTTAAATTTAAATTAAAATAAAATGTTTACTTTACTTTTACTGAAATTAACTATCAGTCTGATTGATTTTTACAACTCTAAATTTACAGTATCGTTTATTATTTTAAATCTTTGCAAATTTGGTAATTTTATTCTCCAATAAAATGTACACTGTAAAAACTGTAATGTTTCTCCTTAGTAATCTTTGTTGCACAATTAAACTGTCTCCGCTTACGTTTTGTGATACTAATGATTTATTTGACTGATTCAAGGTCAGCTTAATTTCAGTGCTGATAACGTTGCGTCGTGACCTCTCTGAGGTCAAAACGACAGTGGCGTACTCACGTTTCAACGACCAAAATGTCTTGGTATTTGGACTTCTCCTGGTGTAAAACATTTTTCACCTCCAAAGACAGAGCGACCCCTGGCCATAGATCATTGATTTCGCTAAACCAGCCTGTTTTCATTGCGTTCATTGTGGATCCTAATGCTGTGTAAAGACGAGCAATTAATTGTCGAATTACAAAATGTCATTAATAATGACATATGGTTGCAAAATTGATATTTAGTTGCAATTAAAATAAAAATGCGATTATAAATGTATCAGTATTACCTACACCTTAACTGCAGTATTTTTTTACTTTTTTATGTCATTCCTAATAATTAATAGCACATTTTTAGTTACTTTTTAAAATTATATTATCATTAAAAAAATGTATTAATGAAAATACCTTAATACTATGCGTAAATAGAAAATGATTGCTGTCAAGTATTCGTCAACGTCGTAGTACTTAGAGTAAAGTAGTTTCAACAGAAGTTGTAATGAGACTGACGAAACGCTTGAACCACTACCGGTCGTGCAGCCTATTATCGTGATTCCTCGTGGTTTACGTATAGATAATAAATTACTCGCGATAATTAAAAATAACGTACAAAGTTTGATCGTTATTAGCGATAAAGGCTGCAATTAATTTGTCATAAAATGAAGACTCACGTTAGCTTATTACTTTGCGACATTTTTCAATTAAAATTGCTTTGATAATTCCATCACCAATAACTAAATTTCTTAAATTCTTTGTTTAGTAAAAATTCATAACACATGTAACTCTAATAAATATTTAAATATATTTACTAAACAATAAAACATCTATATATTTTTTGTAAAATATTGTGTACATATTTATAAATATAATTTTTTTTAATGCGTAGAAAATATTCTGTGCTATTAGGTACTACTTTATTAAAGTTTAAAAGTATCCTAGAAATATTTTGAATGTTTTTCTGAAACGATCCTAAGATATCTGTAGGTAAGGTAGGCTGACCTGCTGCAAAAATGTTAATATGAAGTTTGTAGAGCAACTTGGTAACACCATATATACGTGAAGGTCCGTCTGGCAACTGTACGCTATTGTGGAATGAACATTTTTCCCACAATTACACATTGCCTTTTATTCAACAAATGCAGGATGTGGCTAATGATTCACGTTTTCGCGGTGGGAGAGGTAGTTACTTCTCCCACTAATTTCCTTTCTTCATAAGCCACTGCTTACATGGATTCATTATCATAATTAATGTTGCTTTCAGCCCACAATTAAGGTCAAACATTAATTAAATTTATACCTTTTCCGGTCACCCTGCGGTTTCAACAATCTAAAGATAAATTGCTGACGAATGTGTAAAAAATATTAAACAGAAGACAGATATGTAAACATTATAAAGGAGAAAACATAAACACAGGTTATTTTGATGAGTCGCTTTTTGTCCAGTGTTTTTTTGCTTTTGTCCTTCACAATGTTGATCCAGCGCGCTTTTTGCGTTTCTTCCAACATACACAACTTTTCCAAGTGTGACGCATTTCTGGCGGAAAACTTCCTGGACCGTTCAAGTTATTCGCACCAGCATGTGATTCTCAGATACAGATGACAATGAGAACTTTCACAATGCGTTATGTAAGTCCTTTATCTGCGAGAGACTTGTTACATTCCCTAAAAAGATAACTTATTTCGCACGATAAGGTCGTTGAAAGAATATTTACTTACATAGACAGACGATGAAATAGTAATGATAATCATATTATACAATGTATAAGAATTCTGATTTCAAGATAAGTGCATGTGCAGACACGATAGATAGATTTCGAACAGTTGAATGAACGGATTGTAAGATAAAATTTCGTTAAACTTTCAATATCCGGTGTCATTATTATTAAATGTTATTTAAAATTTATTAATATTTTGAATAGTTTAATGATTAAAATTGTTAAAAATGTATTTAAAAAGATTAACTTGAATTCATAAATTGAAATGAATTAAGCTAGTGTATTTTTCAACTTAATTTCAGACAATTCAAAAGAATACGAAATTTGGTTAAAAATCGAATTCTTTCCTAATCATTTCTATCAACATTTTTTCGCAGAGATGTCTTTCCAATAATTCCCAATACAACTCCGATTATCAATCGCACTTTCGCACAATTCAATAACAATCGGTGTCCAAATGTTAACAGCACTTTATTCACCAACTCGATCACAATTTATGCGCGGTACATAAGTTTCATAGATTTACATTTGCGTGCGCATAAATTTACATTGTTCTTGCACAGAGCATACATATGACTCAGTCTCACACTGAGATTAATTCAGTAAAAAAAATGTTAGCTGCATCTCTTTCGCTCATTGCAGTCAACGGAACCAAACTTCGAATACTTTTTCGCAGTTAAAGTTCTGTTAATAATGATATAACAAAAATGTATAAAAATCTCACAGTTGCTTATAATGAATCGATGCCTCGCACAAGTTTCATGCTCATCTTGCATACATTTGTGCTTTACGAAGTTGTTTTACAAAAGTGGTCCATTCATGCAGCATTCATTCAGCGGGCATAGTTCTCACATATATCGTGTATAAAACTGGCGTCGCGTTTGCCGCACAGAAGCATTTAAATTACGTTTATAAATATTATATACAGTCGCAGTGATTACGCTGGCAAGCGGTACGGTAGCGTACAAATAAAAATATGTAAGGAAATAATTCCTTCGAATAACATTGAACCGGGACCCGTTACTCTGGAGTTATATTGTAATGTGACAATGGGACCAAAGAGTAGGTTTAAGATACCAAAAGTGAAGAAGGATTTACATCGAAAGATGGAATAAATTAATTTGTCATAAATAAAGAATTGATTGCGTTAGTTATATAATTGAATTTGCGCTAAGTATATAATTTATTTGTAGCAAACATATTTTTTTTATTTTACTACTTCAAATGAAGGAATTTATTTACAGATAATAACTTTCTGCAATATATTAATTTTTTTAGAAATGATTTTTTTCAGGTGTTTCTAAAATCAGATATTCCGACTTTTCGAAACACTGAAAATCGAGTTTCAGGCAATTAGTTGATTAGTTCCTTCCAGCGAGGAAAGCTGTGGGTTTTGTTGACTCGAAGTCGTTTGTTTCTAAGTTCTTTCGTTCCCAAGTCCCACGTCTCAATCTTTTACAAGAATCTGTACTCTTCTGACGAAACAAAGATTCTTTCTTGATTGAGAAGGATATATGTATAACAGATACACAAATCCGATTCGCTCATTTGAATACATTCAAAATTAATTGTAATGGATTATAAAACATGTAAAACAGTGAAACAATAAATATAACATAACATGTATGAATCGATGCGTTCTGTGTTGTAAATGTAATATGTAATGAAGTGAGTGATTAGTTTGTAACAAGCATGGGAAAAGTAGCTATTTCCAAGGAATTTATGATAAGTAAGAGTTTATTTGATGAAATAAACTCTTAGTTATTATTCCCCACAAAAATGTAGAGAAACGAATCTTTTTCTCTTTCTTTATAAAGCGAAAACAAATGTGAAAATTGCTATTCCCTTGTACTTTTTACACAAAATATTATGTGCACTATTCTGTGAAACATGAGATTCTCCTACTTGTTTAGAAATCATCGATTCTTCGTAGTCGTTGCACGATATATGTATAAGTATTTATATAATACTAATAAGAATGCGATTAATAATTATAATAAATACATAAGTAATAATATATAATATTACACTTTTTACATTGCTGATTGGCTAATTGAGAAAACATTTTCTGTAAATTTGCGAAGTTTGAGTATCACAATAAGAGTGGAAGGGGAAGTCCCCATTCCAGAGTATGTGGAAATTGCACTTCAATGATAAAAAATAGAAACAATGCAAATAATCACATAAAATAGAATAAACAGAGTTATCCCAATTTTTCGAAAGGCATAGTTTTAAAAATTTTCGTGTGCTCCTTTCGACAAATGACTTTTTCAGTCAAATAAAATATACACGTTAGAATCGCGTGGATTTTACAGGAAATGTTTTCGCGAAATGTTGCACAAACGTAGACAACCGAAAAAAACATGACTAGATTGCAGTTGCTCTGCGGACTTTGGTCAAATTTGATTTTTTCTGTATTTTAGAAAACTGAACTGTGATTGGCAGAATCTGTTAGCGACGCTGCTCCAGAATAAAATGCAGACCATTAAGTCAAATTTTGCATTTTTTCACATTTTTCAAGTATTAAAAGATAATTACATTTTAATTTATACAAAAATATTGTGTAAACTAAAATAAAAATTCATTTATGTATTTTTTCATTTCATTATATTTTTTTCATTTTTTATATATTGTAATTTCTGCTAAAAAAATGTTTTAACACATTTTTTTCTACTCCAAATCACAGTACTTTTATCTGATAATTTCATGTTTACCCGATTTGGTCCAATAAAAAAAGTTTCGCTCGTAACTTCCGGCACGATATGTAGATTCTTAAGGGATAGCCATATGGAGAATGTGTTAAAAAATTTACCATCTCATCATCTTTTCTTTGAATATAGTCTAAGGCCTGCAGGACAAAAGATAAAAAGTGCAAAGTAGAAATTCGAATTAGTTCTCGAGTTACGGAACCTAAAACGAACACGTGTATCTGCGGCAGGCTATTCAATACAGAGCGATGCGGGCTCTAACGGTTTATGTAAGTTTGAAGAAAACCGGATTTCTTGATGGCAAAGCTAAGCTTTGAACGCGTTCTCAAACTTTTAAGTAGGAGTAGCGCCGCAAGCAGATTATGATTGGCTTGATGACAGTTCCGAAAAGTAGATTTTGCAATTACTCAATTTTCGACTCCCTGCGTTACTTTCAGTTACCAGATCAGTTTTATTTGTTTTAATATTAATAAAGTTGACAGTAACGCGTTTTAATACAATTTCTCTTTCATTATTAATTAACCTATTTTTCTATCACATTTGTAAATTTCCATTTTTGAGTTTTGTATTTATTTATTTAAAAAATAGTATTCCGTCTAATTTTTGAAACTAAAATGATAAGCAAACAAAGTTATTAATGGTAAATTGTAAAACAGATTCTTGTATTGAACAATCCCCTTAATTTCAGAGATTTATCAGACTTCAATAAATTTCAGCTAATTCAAAAGAGCAAAATAGTAGACAAAATTATATCATATATATATATCTTAACCCGTCATTAATGTTTATTTAAATAAAATAAAACGTTATTTAAATAAACATTTTCCCTTCATTTATCATGTACCTATTTTTTCGGTCGTTTACACTTTTAAATCCGCTGTCTAAAACCTCTTAAAATCTAATTTCATTTGCACGATTTTCTTCCATTTATCCGGTCAATGGTCACAGTCATTTGCTTAACTAATATTATACAAACTGTTTTGTAGCATGTACAATTCGTTCATTGCGAAATACTTTTTGGTCGCTGCGCTTAAAGATAAACGGCAATCCATTTTTATCATCTCTGAGAACAATAGGACGTGTTTGGAAATAGATGACAATGTATCGACTTGAATCTATAACATAACAAATGTCATTAATTAAGATATATTTTCACTGTAAAATGTAACTGCATTTATATTCCAGTTAACTTACAATTTGATTAAACGGTACAAAATATAAAGACAATATAAAAATTACCTCTTTCTGTCATCCTTGAAGTTGAAACCATCGATTTTTACTACGTTCCAGTCGTCTTTTGATCCTTTGGAATAACTAAACGACACCTAAAATGACCAAATGTGATTTAATATTTTATTGTACAGTTGTAAGTAATTATGTTTTTAACGTATGAATAAAAAGTGTGGAAAACAGATTAAAATGAATTATCTTTGTCTTTATTGTTTTTTAGAACCAAAAAGATAATGAAAAATCATTGACTTTAAATTTAATGTTAAGTTCAATAATCGATATGTTTAAACGCATATACTTGTATTTCGAGATATAGTTTTTTTACACGTTTCTTGAAAAGAACTGATTTTCAGTCTTTTTGCAAACTGAATATTATATCCCAATGCATATCCCAATGATATATCCCAATGCATAAATGGTAAACTGCAGTTTTTTAATCAAGCATTTAATTTAAAAACTGTTATTATATACTTTTTCACATATATGATTTTTTCTAATATAAAACATTGAAATTGTTCGCATTATAATATGAGTTTACGTTTATTAATCTGAGTGCAATTTTCTGTAGGTGTAAATCGATAGAGTATCATAAAATCTACTAAATCATATATTAATTAAAGAATTCTAGAGTTGTAAGGTTTGCGTGATTTTCTACTTTAATTGTAAATACCAGTACCTGCTCATGAAAAGTGTCTTGATTTAGGAACTTCATAGGTTCGAGATGTGAGTGGAACTGTTCGACAACAGTTAAATGCTTTTTCAGCATATGTTCAATTATGTAGCCCATCGTTACATCATCGGGTAATCGAATTCTGTCACCCACAGTGATGAATTTTCCGCCACTGGAACAAAAACATGATTTACGTTACATTATTTTCACTTTGAAACATTACAAGCACATTAAACGAATTTGCGAATAATTAAATAAGTAAATGATAGATTATTATGGTAGATTATTCGCAAAAAATACTGTTAACTAAAAATAAGATTCATTCAACCCAACAGTTAATATCAGTTAAAAAAATGGTTTCAAATCGAAGTTACTGGTTAGTGTTCACATTTACAAATGAAATTATCTGAAAATTAAAACACTTAATGTACATTGATTTTTTTGCAAATTGTAACTAGACAATTAAAAATAGAATATGCGAATGATAGATATGTTAAATATTTACTTGATTCTTTATAATTTATAAAATCATTTAAAATCAAATAAAGCGAACAGTTCATTGCACTATTCGTCAGCTTCGTTTAACTTCTGAGACAAAATCATACATCTGCGATATCTGATATAAAACAAATAATAATAGGTTAATTTTGCGATTAGCAGCAGAATATAATACGTGTTATTGTAACTGAACCTTGTTATTGTAACTGAAATTGAATTGCTCTTTCATTGCAATAAAGGGATTCTAAACAGTTAATTGACGATATATAAACGATACAAAATCAAACGCTGTGAATATACGAAATAGTTCCTAATTAATTAAAATTTAGTAATTCATCGATATATCACCAAGCTAATTAAAAATCTTTAACATTTTACAGAAAATTTCCCACTTATACTAACTGGACACTGGAGGATAATATTTTATTTTTATCGAACAAATTTGCAGGTATAAAAGTTATACTCGTCGCATAATTATTAATAATTCACGCAAAAGTGTGTGATAAGTTAGAACATTAATTTTATGCACTAACAAAATTGTTATAGCATTATAAATTGCACCATAATTATCTTCGTCTTCACATATAACTGTAGTCTGTCCACATTTTAATCGTATTTCTACACATCTGCTCAGAAAATAATTTGCAGCGCTGCGAATAAAAATTATTTAGAATTTAAATGCGTCCTCTTGTAATTAAAGGAATCCTTTTACCGTTACAGAAATTCCATTTGTCGATACACTCCGAGGGAACTCCCCTGGCATTACTTGCTGATAACAAACTATCTTCCTCAAAGTATACTTATAATTATTGAACTTAGATATAATTGCATTTGACTCGAAATACAGTTCGACCTGAAGCCCATCCCCATTACACAGAATAAAATCGTCTCTCCAATTTACCCACGTTCAATTACAGGAACTGCAGCAGTACCGAAGACAACTTTTTTCTGTCTTCCCAACCAATCTTCCTTTACTTTTAGATAGGTAATTTAATTATTTTTAATTCTCGAAATTGATTTCGATTAGTTTTTATTTTTGTTATAAAACAATTTAGTTCCTTTTTTCTTGTTAAACAATATTAAAATAATAGAATTGTTTTATTGTGAAAAAATGGCCCAAACATGAAATCGTCCTTTAATTAAAATATATCCAAAAATAAATTACAGATTTTAATAAAAAAAACTGATATAATCATCGGTGGACTTTGTTCTCCTTCTCAATTGTTTAGATTACAATTTTTTAGATTAAGGTGGTTATCCTATGAAGAATCGTATATTTAAGGTGCCAAGTGAAAATATGATCATATTAATTTAATCATGTTTTATTATTTCACCGTAGCATTAGTTTGATTGTTTCTTATAATAAATGTGAATTTATTATAAGAAACGTATAATAAATGTGAATTTCCTATTAATTAAATACGAAAATGAAAAGAGATATTTTTTGTCCACTGTTGGTTTTTCGTATAATTGTGCAATTTTCATGATATAGTTAATTATATAGTTAATTTTTATTTTTCGGTTCGCGTTGAGTTCTGAGAAATAGTTTTTCAAATGTCATAAACAACAATTTAATAATTGTTCATTATTTATGAATAATGAGAAAACAAAACATAAGAATTTTCGACTACGCAGAAATCCATATATTCAATGTTAAAGTTTCATAAAAACAAAAGGATAGTATCACTATATCTTTTTTCAGCAATTTTAGCGTCTAACGTCTCGGCTTCTAGTAGTCGAACCTTAAAGCCGTTAGGCAAAAAATTAATAAAAAAAACTATTTTTATCGGAAAAATACGATAAAAATAGTTTAAAAAGTGGGTAAAATTTCGAGAAGAATTCTCAATAAATTCGAACAAATTTCAAATAAAAAAAAATTTGTTTTTATAAAAAAAATTAAAAAAATTTTTTTAATTAAACAAAATCCTTTTTAATTAATACAAATTTTTTAACATTTTTTAATAATTTAAAAAATAAAAAAATTGTTTAATAAATAAACATTTTTTTAATAAAAAATGTTCTGAATGAAATTCTTATATATTCTGACTAAAATGATGCATACTATGAATGCATCATTTTATATTAGTTATATTCGAATTCCCTTTATATACTACCAGCCTCCTGAAATGTCACTTGCGAGAAAGGTATACGCGGCTCACTATACACCTTCTGCTAAAACATAATAATTTGTATAGAAAGCCACGCATACCTTTCTCGCTAGTGCCATTTTTAGGTGGCTGGTAGTATATAATGGGATTTCGAATATAACTAATATAAAATGATGCATTTATACAGTCTGACAAGTGTTCCGGGTTCGTAGCAATTCGTAATAAAGCGAGATAATTACGAAATTTCGTAAATAACTATTGACAGAAAAAAAGTTTTACCCGGTAAAGGAATCGAACTCGGAATCTTATGTTTCCGAACACTTGTCCGCTAACCACTCCGCCATCAAGCATTCTTGTGAACACTGAATAACAACTCTATTGACACTAGGAAAGTCGACTTATATCTCTGAGTGTAAACAATGTCAATGTAATAACAATTCAGCAATTATAAGAATGCTTGAAGTCGTCTAATTGTTACGAAATATTACGAAATTTCCTAATAGAATTGCGAAATAACGCAATATAATTTGTATTTCGGAGATTCCGGTTCCGAAAAATCGTAAGTTAGCGGACAAGTCTTCGGAAACATAAGATTCCGAGTTCGATACCTGTACCGGGTAACATTTTTTTCTGTCAATAAAGTTATTTACGAAATTTCGTAATTCTATTACGAAATTTCGTGTTTCAAATTTCGTATTTATCTTGCTTTTTACGAATTGTTACAAACCCGGAATACGGGATTTTTTCGTATTTTTTTGTTATTTTAATAAAAAAAATGTTTGACATATTTGAATTTTAATGAATTTTTTTTAATGTTTTTTGAATTTTTTTAGAATTTTGTTCTGCATTTTGTTCTGAATTTTTTTTTTTTTGAATTTTATTTTGAATTTATTTTAATTTTTTTTTGTATTTTTAAACATGTTTTTAATTTTTTTTTGTAATTAAAAAATTTTTTTGAATTTTTTTCAATTTTCTTCAATTTTTTGAAGTTTTTTTGGAATTTGTTGAATTTTTAAAAACATTTTTTCGAATTTTTACCTATTTTTCTGTGGTTAAGCGCGTTTAGCGTAAATCGCAAAATGTTGCGTTACGCGCTACTAGGCATGTGCGGGCCGGCATCAGGTCGGGCTCGGGCCGGGCCGACGGGCTCGGGCTCGAGCCGGGCCGGCCCGAGCCGAAAGACTGATCCAAAAAGAAAGTACAACTTATTTTTAGGATTGGGCTAGTGGTTATAGGAGCGGGCGAGCGTGGTATAGTGGAAGGGCGGGCAAGATGGAAATCTGATGGCTAAGGCAATTGACATAAACATAAATAAACATTACAGATTATTTTCTGAATGCACAAAAAGGATCATTTACTGATTGTTTGAAGTGGAATCGTAATACTTAATTACTAGGGCTCGTTATTGTAACCGACTAACCGGTTAACCGATTAACCGGTTAGCGGTTAAACGACTGCGTTTTAGCCGGTTATAAGATTTTCCGGTTACGGTTAATCGATTAATTGGTTAACGGCGGTTCCGGGTTCCGGACCCAGTTCCGACGCCGGTTCCGGGTTCCGGCGTCGGTTCAGGGTTCCGAACCTGGTTCCGACGCCGGTTCCGTGTCCCGACGGCGGTTCCGAGGTCGGAACTGGGCTAGGAACTCGGAACCGGGTTCGGAACCCGGAATCGGGTTCGGAACCCACAACCGGGTTCGAAACCTGGAACAATAATATGATGTTCATCGAGAGGCGCAAAAAGGTTCTCAAAAAATTGCCTTGTATGCGGCGTTTAAAGGGTTAGGCCACTCTAGACTAGGAAAAAAATGGTCATTTTCCAGATTTTTTTAAACAAAATCTAAACGTGTTACTTAAAAACTGTTTTTATATCTTTATTGCATGTACATTAAACTTCATTTTTTCAAAAGAACATTTTAAAAACTGACGTCACATTTAAAATTGTGACGTCAGTTTTTACGACGTCACAATTTTAATTGTGAGGGGTCTCAACGAAAATTGAGACCCCTCTCGGCGCGTAGGGTAAAACGAGCGAAAAGATCCTGGGAACAGCAATGGACCTGGAACAAAACAGTAAAGGCTTACTGAATCTCTGATGTATACTCTAAAAAATACGGGCCGGATTTTGAAAATTTTGATTCTAAACAAAATGGCGCACGTTTGAAAAAAAGGTTCATTTTTCCTGCCTAAATTTGTGTATAAAAACATTCATAAAATACGAATGAAGCATTTAAAAAAAGCCCTCGTATTTAGTATTTTTTATATAGATTAAGGATTAAAAAGTTTCAGGCTGATCCATTAATTAGTATTTGAGATTTCTTTTCGCCCGACTTTAAAAACATGGTTTCGAGAAAAACACATTT
>JABFPB010002662.1:0-19375 GCA_022817645.1 Ceratoteleas bidentatus | reverse complement strand
TAATCATAATAATAAATGTTATTGTCAATAATTATTTAGTTTGTAAACTTTGTTTCTCGGCACCGCGCTGCTCATTTTGATGGTTTTCGTGAATTTGTTCATTGCTTTAGTTCTTCCATCCTTGTCCCTCTAAAACATCATGCCCCAACCTCCTTAACTGCAGAGCTATTTTTTGTTATACTCCAGGAAAGTTTCCTTATTTTTCCACTGAACTTTTTCCCAATTGCTAACTTTTCCTCCAGAACTCTGCCCTATCCTGGAGCGAGGTCATGGTGAAACTCGATCATCCGGAGTTCATAATCAAGGACCGCCAGGCACTCCAGCTTCTGATAACATCACTCCGGCTGGGACTGCAGCACCAGGGTTATCCCGCAGACATGTTCCCCTTGGAACCCCTTTACAGGCGCTGGGACAACATCGAGGGCCATTTTTCACTCATCCAGCAGATCATCAAGAACCCCGACGTCTTCAGTTTCACCGACTACCCGTACCCTTCCGTAACAGTGGACGTGCTAAAAGCTGCCCCGGAAAGCGACAGCAAGGAAGCCCAGGCGTGGCGCAATCTCAGTCTCCTGGAAACTTTGTTCAGCCTCGCCGATCGGGGAATGTACAACGCAGTGCACGAGCTGTTCAACTGGCCGATCCAGCACTGCCCCGATGTACTGGTGCTCGGGTTACTCCAACTAAACCCGCCCCTGTCGATGCTGCGACAAGACCTGCTGAGTACCCTGATGTCCATCTTCCTGGGGAACCATCCGAACTCGGCGGCGATTCTGCACCACGCGTGGCATTCGAACAATGTGAAGATTAAAACGATTATCATGCACGCGATGGCAGATTGGTATCTGCGCGGCGAACACGATCAGACGCGGCTGTCGCGGATCTTGGACGTCGCCCAAGACCTGAAGGCGTTGTCTTCGCTGCTCAACGTGCAGTCGTTTCCGTTTGTCATCGACTTGGCATGTCTGGCGTCGAGAAGGGAGTACCTGAAGTTGGAGAAGTGGATAACAGACAAGATCAGAGATCATGGGGAGAACTTTGTCGCGGCCTGCGTGAAATTTCTGCAGAGAAGGTGTCCGCAGGTCATGGGTCCTGGAATTAAAGAAGATCCAACGATCCCGAAAGCGAGCCAGTTGCCCCAGGAAACACTGACCACCATTTTGGCTTGTTTGCAAGTTTGCACAGGGTTAGTTTCGATATGAAATTAAGAAAGTAAATTTTGGGCAAACACGATTTGAATAAAGTTATTTGAAAAGTAGTTTTATGATCTGATATTAAAGTTAAATTTTAGAATAATTACAATAATCGGCAAAGAAATACATTTTGCATTATTTAATGCACCTGATATGGTCATATGAATTCTAAGACTGAGATTCCTTTGAATAAAGCAAGTTAACTTCTAACAGCTAAATTATCTGGGACACAAGTGAAGACTGTGTTGTGAACTTTCCCAATAAGCTCTGTTTTTATTTATTATTTACGAGGGACGAAATAATATTACAACCAAGTAAATGTTTTTGTCATTTAGAAGTGTCTCTCAGGAGTGTTCGGAAGCAATTGTGACAATGGTGCAGAATTGCAGTCTAATGATCAGTAAAGGTACCATTGGCAGACAACCACCACCTGGAGTTTTGAGGCATAATCGACTTGAAAGTTTCAATCCGGCAACTCTTGGTACTCAAGTAAGTTTACAAACAAACAAAACCAACGTAAATAGTCTGTCATTGAAATTATTGCCTACCTTGGGTTTAAGCTCAAATGTTGGTTTTGTAGATGGGAGATGTTTAAGTAAGCATTTAAATGTTATATTAAGGTATATTCAAGGTTAAAACAATTGGGAATAAGAAATCTAATTAAAAATGAATTTTTTGTTAATTTTTAAGATCTATCAAGAACTAATTTAAATCTGAATTCCTCTTTAATCTATCAAAATAAATCTATGGTACATACCAATTCCAATGATTTTACACGTGGTTTATCAAGTTCTTAAACAGTCTCATTGATAATTTCATTTATATTCAGTCTGTAATGGAAGATAATTGTAACAACATTTGTTTGGTGATTTGTCACATTTTGTGTATTTCAAATCAAGTTTACCGATAAACAAGTTGTAACATTCTTGCAGATTTTTAGGGTCAGGAAGGCACTTTCACCTAAAGATTTTTAAATCTCTCTAATTAAATTGTAACATAAATAGTGCACAATTAACACTAAGTTATGTTAATTGTAATTCAAATCCATTGATCAAAGAAATTTGCCTTCATTTATTGACAAATTGTAGAGATTTCACAGTTAGTGATACTAAATTTACAGTTTTTAACAATATTATTTGGAACCTGCAACTTTTGTCTTTTGAAGGTAAAATATTCTTTCACAATGAATCATAATATACAAAGATAATATTCCAAACATAATTTGTTGGATATTTCTGTATCTTCAGAACAACTTCAAGAACGCCTTGGTATACATTATCTTAAAAATAATAAAATTAATAAAACAGAACAAACATACCAATTTTCAGTTTGATTAAGATTTTCAAGCATTAACAACTCAAATGAGATCGGACAAGCTACAACAGTTGGATCCGAACCAATTTCACTATATTTCCCAGTTTTCATAGTAGCAACATTACAATTCAAATAAATTTCATTGAATTAAGGTAGTCTGAGTAAATTACAAGTATGCAGCTTAGTTTATGCATCAAATCCAATTATCCTAACAAAGTTTAAAAATCTGTTCCATTTAGACTACCATGCCCTCATCTCAAACCCTAATTTACGGTTACATTTTATAATAAAGATCCAATCGGAAGTCGAGTTTCAAAAATAATAATTCAAATATCAAATTGTCATCTTTTAAAATCGACAGAAAAGTGATTAGAAACCATAATTTACTGACTTACCCCAGATTTTACAACATCTGGGATAAGTTTACCTAAATTTCAGCTTTCCAATCTTTTCTCTCACTTCTGAACAGACACTTGCTATTTTCGCAAAAACTCTTACTTACACAAGCACCTGTATTTCTGAAACTCAACTTTCTTCTCGCTCCCCATCTTCTTACCCTCACTTCTACAGCCAAACTACCATTTCTCTCAATTCCAGTTATTCCCATCTAAGCAAGTGGATCCGTTGTCCAACCTGAGCAGCAGTCTAGCCTCCATGGGCTTGGGCTCGACGCTCGGACCCCCAAGTAGTTCAGCGTTCAACCTGCCTCAGCTCGGTCCTCTGGTCTCCGCGCCAGGGTCGCCCTCTCGACTCATGGGGCCTTCGCCCAGCCCATTCCCGATGCTGCCCCAACTGCACTCCACTCCAGTGGTCACCCAAGGACCCACCGTGATCCCCGGCGCCAGCACCATTGGCACTCTCGGACGCATGGGTCCTGCCAGCATGGAGAAGCGCATCCCCGAGGTGTCCACCCTCTTTCCCGAGATGTCTCAAAACGTGTCCAAGGAAATCGAGGATGAGGCCAACGGCTACTTCCAGCGGATATACAACCACCCGCCGCACCCCACCTTGTCCATCGACGAGGTGCTCGACATGCTTAAAAAGTTTCAGGACTCGTCGATCAAGCGTGAGCGTGAGGTGTTCAGCTGCATGCTGCGCAACCTCTTCGAGGAGTATCGGTTTTTCCCACAGTATCCCGACAAGGAGCTGCACATCACGGCTCAGCTGTTCGGCGGCATCATTGAACGAGGACTGGTCAGCTACATTCCGCTGGGCCTCGCGCTGAGATTCGTGCTGGACGCGCTTCGTAAGCCGGAGGGCCACAAGATGTACTATTTCGGGATCGCCGCCCTGGACCGCTTCAAAAGCCGGCTGAAAGAGTACACGACGTACTGCGACCACGTAAGGGTGATACACCACTTCAACGACTTCCCGCCGCATCTGATCGAGTACGTGGAGTTCGGGTTGCAAGGTCAAGAGCCACCGACCCGACCCCAGGGCCCGGTTCTGCCGGCCAAGTTGGCCGCGATGCTGGCGCCAGCCACGACACCGTACAAAACCGTAACGACGACCACGATCACGACGAGCACCACACAGACCAAGTCTTCTACGACGCCTACGACTTCTTTATCTGCGAGGGTTAGGATTTTTTTGAAATTGATGTTTGGGGTAGATGGGAAGGGTTATTTAATGTACAGGGTGTTCGTTCTCAGCAAACTTGGTGAGGGTAATCTGAAAGTAAAATGAAAATGGTGAATCCAAAATTTTATTTTCGATACACCATTTTTATTTGTAAATCTAAGAAATTAAACACTCATTTGCCTTAATTCCTTAGATTTGTAAATTCGTTATCTAAGATTAAACTAAATTATTTCACTTTCTTATATTTTGGGTTATCCACCATAATTTATTATGGGTATCTGGTAATAAATCATGGTTCTGAACTTTTTTACATAGACCATTTTTTTTACAGCCATCGATAGCAAATGCGACAAATATCGACACTCTTCTTGTCGCCACGGATAAGGAGGAGAAGATCACAAGTCCACCTGAAGCACTGCAAGACAAGACAGCTTTCATCTTCAACAACTTGAGTCAGCTCAACTTGCAGCAGAAGTGCGACGAAATTCGCGAAATTGTCACGGAAGAATATTGGCCGTGGATGGCGCAGTACTTGGTCATGAAACGAGCCAGCATCGAGCTCAACTTTCACGCTCTGTATTCCAATTTCTTGGATTGCCTAAAAATCCCTGAAGTCAACAAAATGGTCACCAGAGAGACATTTAGAAACATCAAGGTAAGTTTAATTGTAAGTTTATTCATTGTGTTCTTAAATTAGCGATCACATTCAATATCAGCATAACTTTTAATGTAATTTTTACAGGTTCTCCTGAGAAGCGATAAAGGCATAGCTAACTTCTCCGATCGATCTCTGTTGAAAAACCTGGGTCACTGGCTCGGTATGCTTACCTTGGGACGAAATAAACCCATCTTGCAGATCGACATTGACCTGAAAAGTTTGCTTGTCGAGGCTTACCATAAGGGACAGCAAGAGCTTCTGTACGTCGTGCCGTTCGTTGCCAAAGTCCTCGAAAGCTGTGCTAAAAGCCGCGTGTTTCGTCCACCGAATCCATGGACCATGGCAATAATGAACGTGCTGGCGGAACTCCACCAAGAACAAGATTTGAAGCTCAATCTGAAATTCGAAATCGAGGTTCTTTGCAAGAACTTGAGCATAGATGTCTCCGAGCTGAAACCGGCAATTTACTTGAAAGACAATGAAAGATTGCGCAGTTTGGAGTATCAGATGTCCCACCCGAACAAAAAGAGTGAACAGAGCAATAACCAACAGCAGAACCAAGTTACTGTTGAGGAAGTCTCGGGAACCACCACCGCTGGAACTATCGTCGTGACGCAACCAGCTCAACCCGTTAACACGACTCCATCTTTGCCGACTGGACCTCCAGAGCCAAGATTCAACTACATGGACATTTCCACTTCTAACATTGCTAATATTTCGCAGCATCTGACGATCAATGCTCAAGTAATTATCCGATCAATTATAGTCTTTATCAAATCACATGTCTAGTAATTGGGAAAATCGAGAAATCTGGGAATCAGTTGGGCATTTTTTTGATCCGAGAAAAATCAGCGATTAATGTAAACTGAGTTAAATTCTAACAATCTATTTATTTGCAGTTACCCCTATTCCAAACGCATCCCCACTTGAAGAACTTCGTTCGCCCAGCAGTTGAACGCGCCATTCAAGAATGGATTCATCCCGTTGTCGATCGGTCCATCAAGATCGCTCTTACAACCAGCGAGCAAATCGTCCGAAAAGACTTTGCTCTCGACCCCGATGAGAGTCACATGCGCACTGCCGCGCGTCATATGGTTCGAAACTTGACTGCCGGAATGGCCATGATAACCTGCAGAGATCAAGTAAATAAACTCGAAATTATTCCTGTTCTTACTTATCAAATGTCCATACCAAATCGAACCCCAACTAACTCTCTTCCTTGTTTCCGCCAAACAGATTCTCGGATCCATCAGCACCAATCTGAAACAAGCTTTCGTAACTGCTCTGATGGGCATCACACCTCAACAAAAGGAACTCGCAGAACAGGCGGCCAATGTGGTTGCGGCCGACAACATGGAATTGGCCTGCGCCTTCGTGCAAAAGACCGCCATCGAGAAGGCCATTCCCGAAATGGATAAGAGACTTTTGAATGACATTGAATTGCGAAAGATCGCGAGACAAGAAGGCAGACGTTATTTCGACCCTTTGACTAAATATCAGGCGGAGCGTATGCCCGAGCAAATTAAACTTAAGGTTGGCGGCATCACGCCCCAACAAATGGCCGTCTACGAAGAATTTGCGCGGCACATCCCCGGATTCTTGCCGCTCTCGGAACGCGAGGCGCAAGCGTTATTCATGCCCAAACCGGCAACGGTACGTGTACAACAATTTTTTGATTATTTCAGATCAAAGATCCCTGTGAGACCGCAGATGCCTTTCTCTTTCGTGTAGACTAGTTATGTTGTTGGACAAAAGGATCGCTGAGATCTTTGCTTGAGACTTATTATTGTTTTAGTCATGTTGTTACTTAATTTGCTACTGCTGTATGGTTATGTTGGTTTTATGATTTATTAGAGTATTTAAGGTACTTTGCGAATATTGACGATCGAGTAGAGATATATATTTGTACAAAGAGAGTTGTATGTTAGCTTTTGATATTGTTATGACGTTTTTTATAAAATATTTAGGCTGTGACGTGTTGAGGAGACTTTTGAAATATTTTGACATTGAGAATTTTATCTTATTACTAAATCTACTCATGTTGAATATTTAAAGAGACGAATATTTGTAAGACTTAGTTATTTAAGACTAATTAATATGCCAGTGTTCGATGTTCCTACTTTTATATTAAAAAAAAAAGAAAAAAAATCGGAACTGAATGACTGAATTATACGTTTTCTCTTTGTCATAGTATTCTGAATTGTGACTATTTTAATTAGAACAGTAGGATACGTGCTTGGGATATGGTGGTACCGATACGTTTCAAATGAATTTAAATAAATAAAACGACAACATTTTATTTAAAGTGGCATTCTATTTGTTTTATTTTATTTCTTTCAATCCACATGAACTCAAATGTGAAACAGTAAAAACACAAAAACACAACGCATTTAATTTTATTTCCCTTCTGTTTATACTGCTTCATATACGGAACGTTAAAACCGATCGAAACCCAACACCATTAAATCACTGACGGTCCTTTTTAACAGTCCGTATGTTTTCCCTCGAATTATTATGCATGTATTCTTTTGAGCCTTAAATAAAGTACTTGAACCTTTTACTTCACCCAAGTAAATTGTTGCTCTTTCTCTCAATTTTTGGTCGAAAGGTCTTAGGCTTTCGTAATTATGGAATTTCACATTTGAATTTTTGCGGCTCACTTAAGTCCAACTTTTCTCGCACGCATATATTATGTGACCTAAAACATCCAACTGAATCTACTTGTCGTTCCAATAGGAACCATCGATGCCCAACTTCACGGTGAATCCGGCGACAGTGACGGCGGTTCCTGCGCCAACCACCGCCCAGCAACAGGTGGCCGCCTACGCCGCCGCGATCAACAACGACGAAGTGGGCATGATGCTGGAAAAGCTCTACAGCGAGACCGAGGCGCTGATGACCTCGATCGCGCAGGTCCTCACGCCGATGCATCACAACCCACTGCACGGTCTGCTCGAGGCCCTCGTGGTCACCAGACGCTCCCGAGACGCGAGTGTCGCGATCAATCTGCTGAAAAAGGCCGTCGATGGCTTGTTGGATAGTCCAAACTTCGGGCAAGATCAAGAAATCGCGTTGCGATACCGAGACCTCCATTTGCGCATCCTCAAATGCCTGCAAGACCCGCGAGCCTACGGCATGCCGTGGACCAACAAAAACGTCACGCATTGCATCATCGAATGTCGTGACGAATTCCGATTCAACTTTGAACCGATCGATTACCTGATTAGGTACTGATTGTATATTACGTTTATGGGTGAAGAGGATTTCCGTAATTCCGATAAGATTGATTTTTTAAATGAAATTGTAATTCGGAAGAAAGCTTCCAATTGATGGAGTGGAAGAAACGGTTTACTGATTGAAAATGAAGAAGTCTTTGCGAAAATGTAAATGAAAATGTATAGAAAAAGCTTCCAATTGATGAAGTGGAAGAAACGATTTACTGATTGAAAATGAAGAAGTCTTTGCAAAGACGCTAATGAAAATGTATAGAAAAAGTTGAAAAGTAGACTTCTTCACTGCCAATTTGCAGAGTTTCGTGTGAGTCATTGATATCAAATTTCTTGAGAAATTTTGTATGCTGAAACGCGTTTTTTGTCCGACGAACAATTGTCATACAAAACTAGGGTTTTGGCATACATATTATATGAAATGGCATATATTCAGAGGGGATTTTCTTTATTCTATGTTTTTTGAACCAGAATATCTAATAATCGAATTATTGTGAGTTGGTAAAAGAGAGTTTTATGACAAATTTATATTAATGCATTTTGTACATATGGTAAGAATGTTTGTTTGGGTTCAGAGTCTGGAATTACTATTGCTGTTATGCACAGGTCCCACTTGGTCAACTTCCAGCAGTTCGACGTTGCACTGGCCCAGGCGATCGAATCTGGCAATGCACTCGCTACTGCATTCGCGATGCAACTTGTGCAGCTGTACTTACTCGATGAAAGACAGACAACCCACGTCACAGAATCCGACTTGTTCCACACAATTGAGATTATGGCTCGATTGGCGTTACACCGAGCTCCACCTGATGGGTAATTCATGTTTTACTTTAAACATCTTTTATTCATATGTTTTATCTTATACTATGAATGGCTAATCTACACAGTTGATTTTTTATTATTATTAACCGCGCGACTTTGAGTACATGCGAACTGTTACTTATCTCGAAAAAACTTATTTCGAATTTTCATAATATCAATAAAACTATTATAGCATCCAATAATTTCACGATTTCAAATTATGAAATCCCACACTGTAATAACAGGAAACTGTCATTGTTTATAATGGGACTTTCTTTGTCAAAACGGACTCTTTTGTGTTGATCCCTTTCCGAATTGGCTATAAATAGGTTAACTTATCCCTTGTCATGTAAAATGGAACAGAATAATGTTCCCAGAGCTTACAAAGGAGTAAAAATAGAAGTTTTTTAATGTATCGATTTCCATTGGATTTCGGTGATTTTTTTCGAACTTTAGAATATTTTTGGGGGATTTAACACATTTCTTAGCTGTGGTAACATACCATACTGTAAGTGAGCCGTTCGCGACTTTTCAAGGTCATTTATAATGACAAATGATCAAAAAATGGATCTACACTCTAATAAAAATCCGTCTAACCGTTAAACAATGACCATTTAGATGTAAGTTATTACAGTATTACACGGTTAAACGAAATGGTTTTGATTCTAAATGAATTCCGTTTAACTGTAAAACGGAAGTAAAACGATTATCATTTCTGTATCACGGTTAAACGAAATCGCCAAAATATTGTATCGCCAAAATATTATATTTGCCAAAATATTGTAACGGAAATTGTTTAACGGTAAAATGAAACATAATACGGTTAAACGGTCTTTCTTAGAGAGTACGTGTAATAATTCATTTACATTTATTTTCAATTTTCAAGTTATTGGGCTTAAACAGAAGTTAAGAGTGTATACTTTAAGTTGCAAAAAGAATCGTAGTGGTATTCTTACAAACTCAAAAGTAAAAATATTTTTTTTAATTGTATAAGAGCTAGGGCTTGCTAAACCTCGATGGTACTATCGATAGTTTTCGATAGTAGGGACTATCGAGACTATCGATAAATTTTCGAATACTATTGAATACTATCGTTGTGTTATATGCTTTAATGCTATTATTTTTTATAACGATTGATTTCTAAGATTTTTCAGTTAATTTCTGACGAATGTATAAAGAAATTACTTTGAATTAATATACAGATCTAAAGTATATCTGTTTTTTATATTTTGAATGTATTAAAAAGAAATTAGTATATTACGTTCGAGGGCGCCACCGACGCCCGAGGCCGATACGATGTTTTTCACATAAGTGTAGCGTGCCGAAAGTGGAACGAATTAGGTTAGAGTGCCGAAAGCAACAGCTTTCGGCACGTTCCACTTTTGGCCGCTACAGTGACGTGAAAAAGATATTAGGCTACTTCAAGTAAGCGGGGTGCCAACTACTGAATGTGAAATATTTTGTGCACTATAGTTAGCGTAAACCGAGTTGTATTTCTGTGTAAACATGACTGCGTTATGATTCCCGGGCATTTAAATAATTCCAAAAAAATCGACGGTTCTCGGCAAAAACGGTAAGAAATAAGATTTTCAGTAAGAAATCGGATAAATATAACTGCGTGATATTTAAAAACAAAATTGGTGGTGGCGTATTCGGAAAACAACATTCACATTGCTCTCACAGAAAATAACCAGAATCACCCGAACACGCGTTCGGCAAATCCTAACATTATTATGCCAGAATAGTAATCTCCATTTGAAATACATTGAGGCCGAACGCGCATTCGGTAAAACATTATTCTGGCAGAATAATGTTGTGGTTTTCCGAACGCGCGTTCGGGTTTTTCTGGTTATTTGCCTGCGTGAGAAATGTGAATGTTGTTTTCCGAATACGCCATATTATTACCATTATTATTTGCTATTATAATTGGTTATTACCATTATTATTAAACAGATTACATCCTTTTTCATATTCTGTCGAAATTACATCTACCTTTCCTTTACTTTACTCTACTGATGCAACAGTGCTGTTCGAAGTTCTGCTAATCTCATTTCGGACCTCATTTACATCCTAAGGAAGTGGAAAAATTATTATTTCTATCTGATATTAACTTACAAAATTAATAATCCTTAAGAATAATTAGAAAAAGTTGCATTCAGGTTTTTGTAACATTTCGTAATGATCTAATCTCTAAAGTTATTAAAGTTGGATTTAACGTGATATCTTCACGAAGAATATTTTTTTACTCAAAGCATAATATATTAAGCTTTAAAATTCTACGTTGTTCCGACACGGAGATTCGTGGAAATGATTACGTGTCCGTAAGGAATTCTGACTACAGAGATCGTATTTAGGCGAATTGGAGATGAAATTCGTCTCAATTGTGTTTCTTTATTATAACCTTCGAAATAGAAGAATACTTGGAAAAAAATGTACTGAATCATTGAATTTGAGGTATTGAAGAATTTTTCCTCTGAAAATGATTATTGTTAACATTTACGGTTGACTTGTCACTTTGAAAGCTTACTCCATCTGAAGCAGAAATATTCACGTATAATGTAACAACAAACGTGTGGAACTAATAATTTAGACACAAAGAATTATATACAATAGACAGGATCCTCATCTGACCGTAGGATCAATGTAATCAAAAACGCTAACTCCCTGGATACTGCCCAGTTGAAGAAATCAACTCTTTGAATTTGAAACAATTAGATACACATAAAAAACACTGGCAAAACCAGACAGAAACCATTAGAACAAATTTCCGACTTTGAACTACAATTATATTTATATACAAATAAAATTTATATGCAATTCCATATATCAAGCACCCTATAGAAATCAACTGGTCATAATGGAATCTTGCAACTGGGCTTTCAAAACGTACAAACAGTCAGACAAAACTTTGTGATATAACAGTAAAATTACAGACGAATTTTCAGCTTTACATTAAAATGTGAAAATGCTTTATTAAGTTATGGCAAATATTACGGGCATTTTTTCACTTTATTGTAATTTTTAATTTGAAATACAAAAGAATATGAAAAATTATGAAAAATTATATGACACAGATTATGAATGTGACTGATTCGCTGTATCGAAATTCCTGCAATAACGATGAATTTTTACCGTTTACTAAGTTTCTATTCCAACGTAAATTCAGACCGTTTACGAAAAGTTTCTATTCCAACGTAAATTCAGATTTGTTTGGTTGAAAAAATGATTTCACAGATAAGAACTTGTGAAAAACTAATTTACTGAGAAAACTTCATCATCCAGTATCATAAAATATAATTTTATGCTCGACCTTTTTAGGATTTGTAAAACACAGTTTTCCATCGAAGCAATTATTTTTTTCGTTTATAAATTTTAAAAACTAAAAATGTACACCCAAAACTACAAATGTCCATCTCTTATGAATCCAATAATATGAGCAGACAAAGATCCACGTTCCCATACTCTCAGTTATTTACGTATGAATACGATCTCTTTACATACAGAACTGCCCTAAATACAATAGCTTCCGTTTCCTCAGACGTGCGATTAAGCACAGAAGTGCATTTTAAATTCTAACATTGTCTGAAAGGTAAGTTGCAATCAAATTTATGTTTATATCATAAATTATCTGCATCAACTGAAAGACGTATTATCCCTGCGACGTAGCTGCTGAGTATAATTCGTAAAAAAGATTTCATCAAACAATAGATCGGAATGGTGAAAAAAAAGCGAAAAAAAGTACCCGACTTAAAGCGATGGACTGATCGGTCCGGGGGTTTTGCGATATCCGCTTTAAGGCTGAACGACTATAAGCCATAGGAAATGATCGTCTTTAAAGACTGCGCCGCGCGAGGGATATACCGTTCAAGAGGGAAGCTTTTTCAGAGCCAACGGGGCTTCGGTATAGAGCCTGCATACATACTACATCAGTCGGGAATGCGAAGGGGAAACACCCGCTGGAAACTATGTACTAGAGAAAATTTGAGTAGCATCTCGCTTTGGCGTTCATTAAAAGTAGCTCTGTGAAATATTTGCTTTCTCGGGAGATACCAATAAAAGATACCCTCTGTATTTCGAAACACGATTTCCCCTTGTCTCTGGCGATTTTTGTTTAGTTTTCGTACCTTGATGACATTCCTTGGAAGACGTTTTAGAAGCAGTATTTAGAAATTAAACGAACTGTAAAAAAAACAAGTTTCTAGTTCTAATACAAACCTTTAGCTAATCAGCTTTCAGCAAATCAAAGTGTACTGCAAAATTAAAGTAATATATAACATGAGAAATTCTACACTGAAAAAAACTGTTAGAAAATCCTTTTTCGCTAAGAAGATTCCGCTCATAATAAGAATTTTCCATTTATAAGAGGAATATTACTGTAATTATAAGAATAAACTGAGTTAGTTATTTTTTACAATGTAAAAAATGTACACATTGAAGTAATCCGGTATTTTTTCGGCGAAAGCTTTTGAAAGAAACTGGGTTTCGATTAAGCGAATTCACCCTTGTTCTCATTTCAGTCGCAGGTACGTAATTTTGTCCAGGATCCATAAATTGAATCTTCATGTCGCTATAATATTTTAGTACGCTGCCTCAAGTTGGGTAATGGGGTAAAAGCTGGCGCATTTGAATTTGGCATCAATTTATTTTTATAAATAATAAATACAAGTATTAAAATACTGTAGACGGATAAAAATAAAGTACATGTATGTATATAAAGGGCTATATAAATAAATAAACAACCTTTTTAAATTGTAAATTTCCATTGGACAACAGAACAATTTTGTGTTACTAAACATTAATAGATCATTCTAAATTACAAATTGTTAATGCATTTCCTCACACTGTCATGTTTAGAATTCTCAAATTAAAATGTTCATTTGTTAGACGTAACTGAAATTTTCATCAATCAAATAAGTTGTACTATGTTTCCTTAGTACAATATGATAAAATGATCTGATACAAAGACATTAATTTGGAACTCTTCTGTACAAAGAAAATGAGAAAAATCCAATTTTGACTAGACGAGACAAGAATTGATAACATTCTTGAACTTCAACTTGGCATTACAAAAACTATTTCTTAAATTACACGTTCCAATGGAATGTACCTTTTCAGTGTCGAATTGAATTGCAACAACGACGTTGTCTTCTCATCAACACATTTGTAACGTAAGATTTATATAGTTTCCCCGCACTTTTATCGCATTTGAATAATATTAACATCTATAATACTTTGTGGATCTTGTGTATGTATCAAAACAAAAGTACAAAATAAGTTTTATTGCGCTCTCTGCTTACTCTGCATGGTTAATCGCGCAATTTCTTCTCCCAGAGTGTCAATATTGTCCTGCAACCGTAAAACGATAATAAATAAGTGTACTTTAAAAAGGTTCCAGGATAGCCAAGGATTATATTAGCTATTAATATAAAATTTACATTAATGAATTCCCTCACTGTGTTGCATAATTTATTTAAATTGTATATATAATTGATTTACATAACATTTAAATTTACTTTTAGTAAATCTGAATTTTAAAATCGAATAAAATACAATTTTATTGTATAGATTGGCTTGCAGATTATATAAATTGTATGTGCACAGTTTATATAAACTTTATGTAAATCGTTTGCATAAATTGTTTGCACAAAACTTATATACAATTTATATAATGCTGGCTAACAGGGTTCATTCAACTGCATTGCTTTAAACTTACTTTTAATGTGATGTTCTTCAGTAACGTATCCTCCAGCACAGCTTGTATTTTCTGATTTATTTCCAGGGATAATTCTAATGTCATATTTTCGTCTGCTACTTTGTGATTGTAAACGGATGCCATAATACCGCCATATCTAGCCAGCTCAGCCTGTAAACATTTTAGTACAAAAATTACATCTCCATCCAAGAATTTATGATCAATTTCACAACCACCAAGCTATAAAAAAATTGTCTTTATACATTCACAAACATGATTCAAAAACTTTTAATATTTTTCATCTAAACACTTACTGCATCGCGTTTGCTTTTAATATGCTTGCATGAAAAAAGTAATGACAATTCATTAGATCATAACATTCAGTAAATGATCAAGTATTTCCAGTTACTTGAGAGAATTGAATAATACCTTGTGTTTGTCTCTTGCGTTACTTCCCATAGAATCGAAGTTTTCATGCAAAATATAATTTTGTATGATTTTCGTTTTCTTTTGAAGCTCTTCTACTAATGACCGACAGTGTTCGTCGAGGAAGTCTATTTTTTCTGCCCTCCGCACGTTAATTTTTTGCAATTTTATGATTCGATCCATCAGGGCTTGACGATCAGGTTCCACCGTTTGAATCGGATTATCTCCGTAGTTACTGGTATCCGAGGAAGCACCATTTAAGGCATCAGCTAAAATATTCAGGATGATTTAAGTATTTTAATTACAAATAAAGGGAAACGGAACTTTGGAACTCAGTGAATTACATACACATAATTACGATAATATATCGCAATTAAAAATTATCATATCGCACACCGAAAGAAGAAATAACGTGAGAAATCATATAAATAATGTCATTTCCATGCGTAATTGCTCATATGTCTTACGGACTTCCTTCATAAAATATTCTATAAATTAAAATATTAATTCAGTCGCTAAAAATCCCATTCAAACATTATTAAATTTTATCCATTTAAAACATCACATGAGAAATCTTCTGAAATTAACACGAGCTGTTTTGTGGTCTCATATGATAATTAGTAATAGATTCTAAATTATTTAAAAGAAAGACTTTAGATCATTTAAATTACAAGGTACAAACGTTAAGATAATAAGCTTTATTAATAATTTTAATCGATGTTGCTCTGATGAAAACTGACAAACATTTTTGCCTTTAAAAATCATGCATCTTTCAAAATGTCTAAAGTTCCCTTAATTTTTGTAAGGAGTGGAAATTGATATTAATCATTTCAGTGATTTTTTACCTGTATTAAGTGACGCGTTCGAGTTCGTCCGAGACATTGGGTCCAAAGAATGACTAGGCGAGGACGTTTCGAATGCCTCCAACCGTTTGCGGTATTGCTGCAATTCGCGGGTCATCTCTTTCAGAGACAACTGATGCTTTCGTTTGAGGACAGCGTTTTCGCCCTGACTGTCCTCCAGCTGCTGCTTCAGGTTATCAATAAGTCTCGTCTGCTCCGCCACGTGTTTCGCCAAAATCTCGCAATCCTCCACTCTTTTGTTCTCCTCGTTGCGCAGACTCTCTTCCAAGCTCTTCATCTTTGCCGTGAGCTCTACGACGCGCTCGCGAATCGGACCCTGCTCCTGTTCCAGCCGATGGTTTTTCGCCTCCAGCGCGGTGAATTCCGATTGCAGTCGCACGTTCTTGTCTGTCAGTTTCTGAGTGAATTCCAGCATCTGGGCCTCTCGTTGCCGACATGCATCCATATCGAGCTGGAGCTCCTCATTGGTTTGTCTGAGGCGGCTGATCTCAGCTTCCGTCGATGACAAACACTGTTCTTGGCTGAAAAATGAAAATTTCATTAGAAGTATTCAAAAAGACATAACTTATAATCTTGAAATCAAAATTTTGATTACACAAAGTATCAAAAACTTCTAAATTCCATGAGATTTTTTAATAT
Source organism: Ceratoteleas bidentatus (assembly GCA_022817645.1). Classification (NCBI taxonomy): domain Eukaryota; kingdom Metazoa; phylum Arthropoda; class Insecta; order Hymenoptera; family Scelionidae; genus Ceratoteleas; species Ceratoteleas bidentatus. The sequence continues at coordinate 2,981 of JABFPB010002662.1, read as the reverse complement.
CAACTGTTGCTATCGTTATTATTGTCTAAAATGTTAAATAAACATAAATAATTATTGTACTGTCTATAAGACTCCAGTGAATTAATATTATCAAATAACGCTTCTTGATAAATTTGAATTTAATTATACCAGAATCGAGGTGATCAGAGTTTCCAAGCTATTAATGATTATTACTTAGCAAATAAATGAAAACTCTGTATTAAAAGATTTGCGAGTCAAAGGGAACTGCGTTGAAATGCAAATGCACGCGTAGTTTCGCCTGAATTACTTTGCTCGACTGCTCCAGTTTTAATGAACGCCCGGACAAAGTTTGCGGGTCGAAAAATGGCCGGTCGGGAAAATGGACCCAAGCGAAATTAATTAATATTCATTATCGACAAACTCTTACTGCTTCAGCTGAACTTTTAAAGTTTCCAACTGGGAAACCTTCGCGACTAAATCGACGACCTCTTTTTGGCGCTGATCCGCTATGATTTTCAAGTTGCTTATATTGCTGTCGTAATTAAGTCGTTCCTTTTCCAACTCCTGGATCTTAAGGCTAAGCGTATTATTTTCCTCCACTAAAACTTCCTGCCGATGCTTCAGAGTTTCGACTTCCTTCTGCAATTGCATCCGCAATATTTCTTTGTCTTCAGTTACGTGCCGTTCCAATATAAGACGTGCTTGTTGTTCTTTAAGTTGCTGGTCTAATGTAACAGCTTTATTTTCTTCCGATACTTGAAACCGCCGAATGGTTTCCTGAGTATCCTTCCGTACTTGTTCACACTCTTCTTTCATTTCTGATATTTTAGCCTGAAAAGCATAATTTTGCTTTTAAGTCGACGACGAATGCAAAGAGAATTTTAATCGGTAATTTTGCGTAAAAAGTGTTTATTATTTAATTAATTGTAAAATAATGAAGTCTTGTGAAATGAAGTTAAATGTCGAAAATCCAATAAAATGTTTCGTAATGGGACTCCGAATACCTCTCTGCATTTTTTATTCATTTTATATTGCGAACCTTTGGGATTTTAGAGATCTCTTTTAAATTCAATAAAGTAACATAGTTTGTATAAAAAAAAGTTTATCTAACATTATAATTTATAGTATCACCTGGATTTAGATTATAAATTCCAGAACTAATTTTCAGAGTATATTGGCTCAAACTGTATGACAATTAATTAAATAATGTAAGAGTAAAGAAAGATAATTACAGTAGTTTTTTCCAATTTCTGGCGAGTGTCTTTGTGCTCCTCCTTCTCAATTTTCCATTTATTCTGCACCCAGGTCAGCTTTACATCTTTCATATTTACATCCTCCTTTAGCTTTTCCACTAACTTTTGCTGTTCAACTAACTCATTACATTTACTATCCAAAATCGTACAAATTTTCATTCGCTCGCTTTGGGCTTGTCTCACTTTCGCTTGCAACAATTCGTTGTCTTTAGACAAATCTTTAACTTTTCGTTCCGCAGTGTCCCTTGACCTAAAATCAACCATTCATTAGTCAACAAATTTAACATAAATTCAGTATAGAAAATGTAACAAATAAAAACCTTTGCGCGTCAATTAGCTGTTTTTCTCCAATCGCATACTTCATCACCATACTCTCCCTCTCCTTATTAGCAGCAGTGAACTCCTTACTCAGCGCATCTTGATTTGCCAGGGAAGCTTTCAGATCTGCATTCAATTTCTCTATTGCTTTCTCTAACGTCTTCACTTTCGTCATGTACAGATCATTTTTTTCAGCTTCCAGTGTCTGGTTCTGTTCCTCCAACTGCCTAATTCGATCCAAAAAGCGTGCATTCTCATTCTTTAAGGCAGTGTGATCTCGCAAAAGCGTCGAATACTGGCAATTCTCTAACCCTTCGCTTGAGTCATCCGGCAAAATATTATTTACAACCTCTTTCATCTTACAACCTGAAGGAACCGATAAGTCGTTTTCTGAGGAATGGCTACTCTTATGCGTAGTTTCATTGTGTTTTGCATTATCGGTAATTGCAATTTCCACTTTATTTTCGTGCCCACTTTCAGAGATAATTCGTGTTGGTGAACTTGGAAGCGAAGTGTGCGAACTATGAGGTAACTCTTCACTAAATTTCAACGCTGGCACTGTATTTCTGTTAACATTTCCGTATCTGTTTACCATGTGCTGAGGTAATAAGGTTTTTTCCATAATGTTCGTTGACTTCTCTGTAATGAAGTTCAAAAAATTGCGACTCTTGTTGAGAAACTGTACATTGGATTGCATCAAATTCATCGGATTACTTGGAAGCGAAATCTTAACTAATTTGCTGTCATCTGCTAAAGTTGGCCTGCAATTTTGCTTCAATTTTGATTCGATGTTATTTTTCGATTCCAACTCTTGAGGATAAGTGGTACATTCAGGTGATTCTCGCATAACTGAATTGTCGTTTTGAATATTATTTTGTATTTGCTCTGGCGATGCATAATTTTGAAGAATATTGCTTTCCATAGATGTGGGTGGGAAATCAGAATTGGTGAATGAGTTGGCATGGTTAGTTTGAAGAAGTTCCTTTTGTTGTTTTTGACTTGTTGGGGCACTGTTATTATCAGATGTTATTTCTTTGTGACTACATCCATTCGATGCCAGAAAATGTGTTTCAATGTTTCCCGAATGTTGTAACTGGTTGTCGTCATCATTCTGATGATTTGCGTTACATTTTTTAACAAATGTATCATCACCTGTTTGTAGCTCTGAAAGAATAATTAAAAATTAACAAACTGATTCAATAAATTGCTATAAAAATTCAGTACATATAATATTGTTGTAAATGTTTGATTATTTACAATATTAGTTATTGAATAGCTTTTGAAAACAGTTTTGAACAGTTTATTCTTTACATTAAAAAACAATAGAATTATTTGAAATATTACAAAATTACATTTTGAGTGTATACAACAGATTAACCCTTTCACTCCCGAATTTTTATTTTGGAGCAAAACACAATAATAGACCATATTTCAGAAAATGGCCATCGA